>OMKR01111156.1:10760-23549 GCA_900302355.1 Cyttopsis rosea | reverse complement strand
ATCTTTTTCTGATGTCTGTCAGTGGATCTTAACAGCATGGAGGAATGTGAAAGAATCCACCATCACCAATGGGTTCCGAAAGGCCGGACTGCTGCGTGAAGAGAGCAGCGCAGCTTCAGAGGCAACTTTTCCTCGAGATGAATGCGAAATGGAGAGCGACACAGACACTGAAAAGGTATGTGACGAAGATTATCTGAGGCTGTTCGTCTCAGACACTGAAGAGGACGATTTCAGTGGCTTCAGTGCGCAGGAGGAAGAGGAATAAGTGACTTGTGGCTTCAGTGCACGGGAGAATGAAGCGACTTTAATAGTTGCGCTGTTACAGTGCGCGGGAAGAAAAATGGTTTGGTGTTCAGTTGTTTCAGTACGCAGGAGGAAGAAAAATAAAGTAACTTGGTTTTAGTGCACAGGAGGAAGATTAATAAAACCATAAATGACTTTTCTGTTTTGTTTGGTCAGCACTTTTACTGCCGTGTTACAGGCACTGTTCGGAAACAATCAGTTCAGGTATATGAATAAACAGTTATGGTACAAAATCTTTCTATTTAAATGTCTTATTTCTCAGCCTGGATATCGGCGGCTTATATGTGACTAAATATATATTTCTTTTGAATTTTAGTGGGTGCGGCTTATATTTAGGTGCGCTCTATAGTCCGGAAAATACGGTAGTTTTCAGGCCAAGTTTTATAATTTAATTTGAGGGAGGTGCTTTTGTAATATTATCCGATACAAAATAAATTTTATCTACCAAGCAGGTACCACATTTTGGAGTACAAGTAATTATTTACAGTATAGTGCGTTTCTTAGATCCACTGGATTTCTATGACCGCAGTGAGAATAAATCGGCCCTCCTATCGGCACTCCCTTTTACGACATAATTGCAGACATGACACGAAAGTGGCCATGTTTGTTGTTCCGGCTGTGTTGGAGTACAATGTTCCACTGTCACTGAGTCACCCCTAGCATTAGACCAACAGTATAAGACATTCAAACCCTCAGAGTTAACTGGGAACGCAGTATGACATAATTATTTATGACTTGCATTGATTTGCATTTTCTTCTGATAGAATAGAAATCATGCATCACCATCAGAGATGTGCCCCTGCAACAGGGCCTTTGGCGGCATCCTACTTGTTTTAGGTTTAGTTTCTATATATTTTTCTTTCAGTTTGTGACAGTTGAATGCCTTATCACTTGCACAATTGTGATAGAATTCAGCGTTGATCAACAGTGACTTCAGCGGATTTTGCATTAGAGGAAGATAGGAGCCTATGTGCAGACAATCGGGAGGGGGGGTGCGCCTGCATAGACCCTAATGTAATGCGGCAAAGTCGCTGATTCAAGCCCGGATCTACCATATGGGCAATCTGGGCACGTGATGACTTGGTGAACTAAGAGCCCCTGAGCGTGAAAGGGCCCTCCACGATGGGAGAAAAGAAAGTATGAATTATTTTTCATGTCGGCCTCCACTAGCCTGGGAACCAGACCAATCTGCGAGCTCATGTTTCATTTGCTCTGGCAGATTGGTCTGGCCACCCTCCCATTCAAAGAGAGAGTTCCACCCAACCATTTTATGGTCTGGCCAATCACAGTCGCCATTTTTCCGTTGCTCAGCGCTACGTCCCATGTGTCACTGCTCTGATTAGTTGTAGGTCTATGCAATTGGGGCGGGTTTCTAGCTCTAACTGGTTAACCAGTGGGTAGGCAGCCTACGTCACACGTGTCGTTGCTCTGGTTGGACGCAATTGGATAGACCTACAGAGACATTTTGGTCTGTGCCCGTTGATAATGCCTCTTGGAAATCTAAAATAAACAAAGAGGTTCCAGACCAATAAGCATTTGCAAATTGGTCTGGCGATGCCAGGCAGGGCTCCACAGAAATATGACACAAAGCTTGACCCATTCTCTTGATCTTGATAATTATCCAATCAGAATGAAATAAAAGTTGTTTCCAAGAAAATCATGATCATGATCATCATGATTGATTGTTTTATTGGTGAGATGGCTGGACAAGTGGTGGTGAGCAAGTATTCCACGTCACCACTTTAACCACGTCCGGTGCTTTTCTTCCCATCTGGAGAAATCCTCAAAAAGAAGAAATAAATCGCCGTAAAACCCGAGGTCATTCTGAAACTGGCTTTCTCTCTTTCTTTCTTCCTTGATTCAGTTCGGTTAAGATATTGGAAAAACAACGCGGCCCTTTGGCAGACCAGTTCCGCCGTCCCCCACATGTCAACCAGATCAGCCACCAAGCCAAGAGGGTATGCGCGGCCCCTACAGCCCCCCGGCAAGCAGATGACTGCCAACGCCAGTGACTGCCAATGCCGGTGACCGCCAACGAGCAACCGGCCCGGCGTCCTCGCTCTAGACCAGCGGATGCTGGAAGAACCCCTCACCGATTGCCCCCCACGTGGTCTAATACACCTTAAGTCAAGTCAAGATGGAAAAAATATTTATTTTACTAAACAAAAATACATCTCCAACAAAGAGCAAAAATCTTACGATACCCCCCTCTATCCACCCTGCCTCTTTTGAGCCACGGTGCAGGTAAACGAGAATTCAGGTTTTCCATGGGCTTCAGACGGCAGCCCACCGTCTTGCCTTCAGCCCTTCCTGCCAAGAGGATGAGATTGGAGAGCTCCAGGGAGTGTTCCCAGTGCTGAGATCCAACAAGTGGAATCTCCGCTGATAGCCACGCCCTCCCCACGCTCCCGTCTGAGCAAGATGAGAACTGTGTGGTGAAATATCAATGCTGTTCTCATCTACGTCCAGTCACTGGGCGAGCACCCACCCTTTCAGACAGGGCCCCACTTGGGAAAGACAGGCACACTGTCTGTCTGTGGCAGTGAGGGCAGAGGGAGTCTATGAGGCGTTTATGTTTGGAGGCGTCCTCCCCCTCTCTATACTACCATGAGTGGTGTCTCAGGTGCTCGCTATTGCTATGGAACAATGAGACAGGGTTACACACTGCAGTCCGTGGTGCTCCTCCCTTCCAAGGGATCAGACAGATGGTGATGTAAAATCCCATGGCAGCGGCTGCCTTATCATAGGAGATAAGAATAAGGCTCCAGGAGATATTTTAAAGAAGGGAGCCATATTGGTCGTTCCGCCAGTGAACAGGCGGACTGGCATCTATTCCCACTACTTCCTGGTTCCCAAAAAGACAGGGGGAGTGAGACTGATTCTGGATTTATGAGCTCTCAACAAACTTATTGTAAAGAAACCATTCTGCATGTTGAGTACACAGCACCTGCTGTGTTACATCATGCCAAGAGACTGGTTCACCTCAATTGATCTCAAGGATGCATATTTTCATATACCCATCCTACCGGCACACAGACGGTTCCTCCCCTTTGCCTTTATGGGAATAACCTACCTGTACAAGCGGGTACTACCTAGCACTGTGCACCCTTTCAAAGTGTGTGGAGACAGCACTGAATCCACTTTGAAAGAGAGGTATGACAATATTGTCCTATCTAGACTATATTCTTGTGCTGTCTCACTAGTGCTGCTGGGTCTGCTTCACATGTGCCCCATCCAGAGATGTTTCATTCAGGGACGTCCCTGTCTGTGCATCCCAGCTGTCTTCTTATGAATGGTGATCTGAGTAAAGCTATGCTGACACCTAACCCAGCTGTCATACCGAAGAACATGAGGTCAGTCAAGGGACATCACGCTTAACTCTTTCTACCCGCCACCAGGTAACGAGGAAGGTAAACATCTCCATTGCTTATGTCCTATTTGTGCTCTGAATGCATAGTGGAAGACATTTGCATGGCAGCATCATGGGCATCACCACACCCCTTGTCAGATTTTATCTACTGGAGGATCTCTGTCTTCCTCGGTGCTCCGCACAGCGTCCCTCATCTAGTCCCTACACGGGCTGCATTACATGGATAAGTTCATGAGAACTGCTTATTCAATATGCAAATGAGGATGGACAGTTCCAGCTTCCAGCGCATGATTGGTTTAACCGCTGGTCCGGATACATCGCGGACAGCCCCTATCCAGTTATGCAAATGAGGACGGATGGTCCCAGCACATGGTTGGTTTAACCGCCGGTCCGGATACATCGCAGGCCTTTTCTATGGATAAAATGCCATTGCCACTGCTCTGTTATATCTTGGAAGTTATTATGCCTATGGTGGTTGTACCGGCAGAGCTATTGCCTTGACTTTGACAGCAGGGTGTAGACTCACCTGGCTTCGCCATATGCCAAAAAGGACAAAGTTAGAGTGTGCAGCCTATGTGAAATAGAATGATAGGTAGAGTAAGCTAACTCAAGTTCTATGATCATAGGCAAAGCCCTCTAGCTTTTGCTGCCCTGCTGTCCTCCTAGGGTCACTGAAGAACCTTGGGGACCAGAACAGCGGGCACAGGGCCTTTTTATAGGGGCAGGCCACAGCGGATAGGCTGATGGGTACATTCAAATTTTCAGCAAGGCGCGAATGTGCGCGGGAGAAGCCAATAAGCCAATCATAGAACTTGAGTTTGAGTACACTAACTATCGTTTTTTATTTCCATTAGCATGCATGTCTGTGGATTTGTCTGTGATTCTTTTAAATGTATCTACATTATTTTTCCCAGGGGCATTTCTGGTGCTATATTGTGTGTTGGCTGTGTTTTTCAGGGTACCTTTATTCCTGTTGGACAGTGTGATTGGTTAGTACACCTAGGAAGGAGTTGTCACCTATTGGAGGAAAATATGTCCTCTGACACAAGGCAAGAAAATGTTTGTTTTAATGAAAAATGCTGTGGGGAATTATGGGGAAAAAAGTAACTTGGATATCTTAAAAAAATAATGAATGCAAGCAGTTCATAATCATAAGATTTAAAATATGCTTGGCCAAACTATAATAATAATTAAATGTACCATTTTATTCCATGAAAACATTTTAATTATTTTTTATAGATATTTCATAATAGCCATTCTCACAATAATGGTGCTTTTATTATTTCAAAATCAAACTCAGTATTTCCAAATGACCTTGTACACAATGATACATGTATCTTCACTTTCCAATGACACTTTTCATGAATATGCATTTCGGAATGTTTTCTTTTTAATAATGTGTTGCAAACCCATTGAGTTTGATTAAAGGGTGTTTTCAATCCTTACTTTAGGAATTGGATATGACTTCATGTACATCGTCACCTGGAACACAGGTAAATCTTAGACTGGCTGGGATTTGCCTCTGCAGAAAGTGTACCAAAAAGGCCACAACACATTGTGGACTTAACATGAACAATGTTCAACCTTTCTTTGACCTCTCTTGTTTACTGTTGCTGTTAACATTGTGATAGTTGTATGAAAATGTTATTCCCACAACCAGATCAGTGTATACAGTAGATGACCAGACTTCACACTCTGACTGCAAACAGCACCATGCTTACGAATGTGCCTCTTCTTCCTCATTGAGTTCTGGGAGTAAGTATATTGACTTCATCATTGTAAATCAGTCAGTTCTCCAATGTTGTAATGCATTTTTTTTTTCCAATAAGTCATTTTTCTAAAGAAGTTATTGTATCAATCTTATTAATAGTAAATAAACAAACAAGTACAGCAAAGAGATCCTAGACGCAATATATCATTTAAACATTGTGTTGTAATAGTAACCCAGAATAGTAGGAACACAAATGGCAGAAAGCAATATCAGCTTCTCTCCAGCACCGTATTGGCCTGCCCAGTAAATAATCAGATTTGCCCTGTTAATCCATGCAACCTCCTGAATCGCATTGTAAATTGTTACAAGGAGGAACTAATTATGAGTGGCTTACTGTCCATGGAGTATTCCCATCCAACCTTGTCCAAACTCATCCACTGAACTTGTTTCGTTACTGTCCTTGCACACTTACGAGTTTTCCCCTGCTGCTGAACCTGACCAACCATCTACCCCCTCTCTGACAACATAGCCTTGCTCCAAGATTTCCACGCATTACCTAACCCAAACCCTGCCCTCCCCATCTGAACATACTCTGTCCTTGTGTTCAAGCACTTCCTGGGAACGCTGGACTACTTCCCTTGGGTTCCTTTTTCTCCCTGCTTTCACAACCAGCACAGCAGCCTTAACTTCTGCGTACCAAGACTTGGACAGACTTTAGCACACTTGAATTTCTCTGACAGACAAATCACCGGTGGCTCTAAAATCCTCTTACCATATTGGAATACACTTAGACAAGGTGGCACACAACCGTTTCCTACCTGACCTGCCATCTTCCAACATGTTGTGTCCACATATTGTGGACAAGAATTACCCACATTTCTCGGGAAAGCAACGATTACTACCCTCTATTGGTGACCAAACTTGGAAAGATGATCCATTCTGTTTTTGTAAGGAATAAGATTTCTGACAAAATGGTTTAAAACATCCAAGTTGTTTCTTTTTACGAGTTTGTAATCAACGTTATCTTTAAATTTCTCCTTACCTTATTCGACTAGCTCTGGCCATCTCTGGAGGCATAGTGGAGCTAGGCAGTGTTGGATGGGACCTGGCATTGTGTCTTCTACTACTTCAGTATTTGGAAAGGTGTGATGGGAACCAACATTTTTAATAAGGCCTGGGTTGAATAGTGAAACTATCCTGAAAATATAATTTTTTTTAAGGCTAAGTACCCAGTGTACAGGGTCAACCAGGAGACACAACTGCTACTCTTAATGGCTATCAATGTTTAGTATTTATATAACCTTAATTTATGCCACTGCAGGTCTGGGTTAAAGGCAGGCTCCAAAATCTTATTCTCTTATGACTTGTCTACTGGAAGTTTGAAAATGAATACAAAAACAACTGTTACAAGTAAGTTTGACTCAGTCTGACAATATTTTGTTGCTAAAGAATACAAAGAAGGTTTTACTTTCCAATTTGAAATAGTAGAATGATTTATCTGAATGAACAGTAAGAGGTGTTTTATCACTGTTACTGTCACCTCTAGGTACTACTTTCTGCTGTGCCTGGTGATCAGGTCCGGTTGTGATTCACAATTTAGTGTCGTTTTTTATTCAAAATCTGCTTGGTCCAAATATTTCCTTTTACATCTCTGAAACAGAATTCATTACATATCCCCAGGCAACAGCCATGATGCCTCTGCCTCAATTCTGGACTGTCTGCTTGTTCCTGACGCTTATTCTGCTGAGTGTTAACACACATGTAAAGTTTTAGGTTGTATTAATCTATCATAGTTTGTTTTGTTTGCAGCTATACAAAAACTTATTTCAAAGTATTCTTCACTTTATATCAGTGGAAAACACTGAAACGGTTACCCCTGTTCACACCAAGGAAGGATCTACATATTTCAACTGGTTGACTACTAACACCATCAGTAGAGCTACCATGTATTCCATGGTTTTGAATGAATGTCTGGCGGTCAGCTGGATTTCTGGTAAGCAAAAAAAAGGGTATGATTACAATTTCAAAGAAAAAAGTTGTTATTCCTTTGCTTCTTGCCCAAATTAAATTCTAGGACAAACATGAGTTTTGTACAAAATCATTTAAAATGCCTTTTTTATATTTTGGGAAATGATCGTTCTGTACTTTTACCGCTGTCAAAAGAGGTGCCACAAGGTTCAATATTGCGTCCTATCTTGTTCATAATTTTTATAAACAATATTACATCCTTTATAACAAATTGCAATGCCCATCTTTATGAGGATGATACAGTTCTGTATTGCTTTGCTCCTACAACAAGCCAAATTGCAGACACACTTTTTACTTTTAAATTAGTCCTGAATCCAAACAAGACTAAATATATGCTATTCTGTGAGCCAGAGATATTGTGGACAATAGTTTGCATATTACCATTCTGAATGAATGTTATGTTTTTTTCTTAAATCTCATTTGTCATGTACATATATGTTACCCCTGCCCTTTACTTCGACCTCGTGCCCTTATATGTGACCTCTACTTGTACGGTTGTACTTAAAGTCTTATCTGTTTGTGCTACTACGTAGTTGTTGCTTGCCTTGCCACAAGAATTTCATTGTCCAGAATGACCTTGTGTTGTACTGTACATTTGACAATAAAACACTTTGAACTTTTAACTTTGAATGGACACAATATTGAGAAGGTCTCAGAGTATAGCAACCTGGTACCAAATATCTTGGTATCTAGCTGGCTCAAAAAGTTACTTTAAAATTTCACATTGACACACTTGTCAGCAAGCTGTGCCAAAAAATTTGAACAGAAATAAAGCTAATTTTCTTATGTTCAGTAGAAAGTGGATAATTGAGGCTGTCTTCTTGTCTGTTTTGGATTATGGTGATGTTATCTATAGACACGCCTCTGCATCCACTCTTAAACCCCTAGATTCAGTTCATCACTTCGCTCTAAGATTTATTACCGATGACGGAAGGTTGGGTGGGCATCTCTAACAGTAAGATGTGACAGGCATTTGTTTTTATTTATTTATAAAGCCCTTAATGGCAACTTGCCATCATATATCACTTCACTATTAAACTGGTCCAATAGTCATTATTCAACTCGCTCAAGTGAGTGGCTGATGCTCAAAGTCCTGCGTGCAAACACTGAATTCGGAAAAACTGCTTTTAGTTTCTGTGCTTCACACACTTGGAACAGTTTACAACACACATTGAAACTTGACACAATTATACCTATGGGTCAATTTATGACCATGATTACAAACTGCTCCGCCCATGTGTAATTGTGTTTGACTGTGTTCTGTTGTTGTTTGTTGTTTCTTTTCTCGTTGGATGTTTTTTTGTGGGTATTTATCCTTATATTTATTCTGATGTACTCTCGTCATCATTGTGAATGAGGGCATGCCCTCAATGATTTTTGAGAATAAATAAAGGTTGAATGAATGAATGAATATTGTATACTACTACAATAAAGCCATATTGTCTCATGAGTGGCATGCATTTGGTTAGAATAACTAAGTCACGTTCGTTTCATTTGCAAACGGGAGCAGATCGGCTTTATGTCATCATTGAGGATATGACAGGAGAGCGGTTATGTTTATTATTCAAGTTGTGTTGGAGGTACATTGTTCCAGTTTTCTCACTAGTGAACCAGGAAATTACCTGGCATTTGATATAGGAGTGTATTTAAATAGCTCAATGCTATATTGTCTTATAATGTTATATTCCTGATTTGATTGTTTACCTTTTTGGTTTCCTTTTTTTTTTTTAACCTGTGCTGTCAGCATGAACACAGAGTATTTGGGTAACATTGCATCTAAAACAGCGTTAATCTGCAAGTGGAGTTCAGATTCTCAACCTGCAATGCCGCTCTTTATTCATTCTTCATCATTCTTCTAATCATCAAGAACTGCTTGCAACAACTCTGTCCTGTGGACAACCTGTGGGATGACAAGAGCACAGCTTTTTTGTTATACAAGACCACCACTAATCCCCCTCTTTGGATCATGATCTTACCGTGTTTTGATCTAGTCATCATTACTTCCCCAAGAGGGGGAGAATCACCACCGGTGAGACAAATAAACATAGAAACAAACAACAACATGTAAATGGAAAAACATAGAAACATGACGACAACTACCTTTTTGATTTCCAATTCAACATTGGAGAGTTCCTTAATTTATTACTTAGTGAATTACAAACAACTCAGGATTGGAAATGTGTACATTTACCCTGGCTGGGCAAAGGCACTAGGCTGGACACTGGCATTGTCCTCTATTGTCATGGTGCCACTGTGGGGGATTGGACGTGTGTTGGAAGAGGAACCTTAAGGCAGGTCAGTTTCCAATCCAGTTCCTTTTTTTAATCTGGTGATCTACAAGAGGTAGTTCCTTGTCGTCCTGTGGTGTCCTTAAAGAAGTAGCCACTGTGTTAGCCAAGATGGAAGCCCCTATAGTGACCTTCAGTGGTTTAGTAGATGTGTCATTTCTGGACTAAACTACTCACAAGGCAACCCAAAGTGAACGTTTCCTCAACAAAGGCCTGTATTTTCTTCTCAATGTGTATACCAAGTACGGAGCATGTTGTGTATGCTTGTGAACTTTATATGCAGTTCAGTTTCCAAATGTTTTTTTGAAGTTTACCATTTCTTGCTTGTGTCCCACAAGAACCTTTTCATTAAATGTCTGATTTCAGCTGCCTGCTGGTAAAGTGATTTGGCTTTAAGGATTAGTCACCACTTCAAGGGAAGTGCCAGGACATTCTCTCAGCCATGGTTCCCTTGGAGCCAATTTAAATGGTTTAGTAAATCAGAGATCCTGGACTTCTGCATTAGCAAGGCAACTGAGCAATAGGATATTTGGATTATATTGGTTGAGTATTAACCACACATACAGAAGATGATACCAAGTGATGCCAAATATTTTCCTCCGCCAGTGTTTGTCAATCCTTCATCGCCCTGTTGATGACCCAGCCTGGATGAAGTGCACTGCAGAAGATCGGACCAATGTGGAAATGACACCTCTACAGTAGTTGACATTTTGGATCAATGAACACATACGCTTCTGTTGTATCAATGTACGTACCTGGAAGTTTGCAAGTCGATATTGCAATGTTGCATTGCAATATCGACTTGCAAACTTCCAGGTACGTACATTGATTACGTTAGAGATGGCTCTATCTCTTCATTCATGTTTCAATTTCAAAGAGAACCTTTGTAAGAGGGACATTGTAATGGAACGTAGGAACATAAGACACATATGTCAATGCACTTGGCTAAATTACATGTGAGGGATGTTGTCCTCCATGCTGTCCACATGTGTCATTTGTAAGCCTGAGATAAGGAATGTGAAATTTAAAAAAGGTTGTAAAATTCTATGAAGACAAATGTAACTTCAAATGGATAATATGTCACCATCCATACAGTTTCATAACATTCTAATGTAGTCATTAATTGCAAAATTAATCTCTTAAATTATGGTATAGAATGAATATAAACATACTGTATGCAAATGAAGCCAAACTCAAACTGCAATAAAATGGAAACCCAGAGAAATACAATATAAGAATAGTACACCAGCCCAGTACATCACTCATTCAGTTTCAGAACATTCTGGTGTGGAATTTCTAATTAAAATCGGCCACCACTGCTTCTAGTATGTTGTTCTACAACCCCTGGCAGCAAATGGCAGCACGGTGGTACAGTGGCTTGCATTTCCCTGCCTCACAGCAAGAAGGTTCTGGGTTTGATTCCCACCTGGGGCACTGTTGGCACCGTGCTCCGGTGGGTTATCTCCTGATAAGGGGCCTTTCTGTGTGGAGTTTGCACGTTCTCCCCGTGTTTGCATGGGTCTCCTCCAACATAAGGACCCTGACTAAAAACATGCAGAACACTGCCTGTCCTGTCCCTGACCACGACAGGACCACCTGGAATTGGTCCCCAGGCGCCAAAAATAAGGGCTGCCCGCTGCCTCTGGAGGAAGGTAGGAGGACGGGATAAAAGCAGAGGCTGAATTTCGATTGTCAGCACTCCTGCATGTGTGTGTGTTTGGGGTTGTCCCCACCCTCTGCATATGTGTGTTGTGTACGCTTGACAATAATAAATGATTTTTATTCTTCAAATAAGCAAATAAACAAATCACAGATCTGACACAGAACTAATTTTGTTTAATAGCTGAACATTTTGGATCAATGAAACATACCTCAAACAAATTAGATTAAAATATCTTAATTAATGACATACTTTTTTCCAGATCAAGTAGAGGAAAAAAATTATGGAATCGCTTTGTAATTTGTATTTCTAAAACAAATACCAGTACAAGTCTGAATATGCAAATTAGCCTGCAGTTAAAAGGGAGTTTTGCAGACCTTAACGAGCTGTTGGACAAATTGAAGAGAAACATGGCTCCAAGAAGAGAGCTGTCAATTGAAACCATGGAAAGGATTATCAAACTCCTTCAAGAAGGAAATCCAACATGGAGTGTGGCAAAAGATGTTGGTTGTTCCCAGTCAGCTGTGTCTAAAATGTGGTGTAAGTATAAACAAAATGGGAAGGTTATAAAAGGAAAACATACAGGTAGACCACGGAAGATGTCAAAGCGTCAGGATAGAAAACTCAAAGCAATATGCCTTGAAAATAGAAAATGCACAACCAAACAAATGAAAAACAAATGGGCGGAAACAGGAGTCAATGTTTGTGACAGAACTGTAAGAAATTGGCTGAATGAAATGGGATTTACATACAGAAAAGCCAAACGAAAACCAGCACTAACACCTAAACAGAAGAAAACAAGGTTGCAGTGGGCTAAAGAGAAGAAATCATGGAGTGTGGATGATTGGATGAAAGTGATATTCAGTGATGAATCACGAATCTGCATTGGCCAAGGCGATGATGCTGCAACTTTTGTCTGGTGCCGTTCCAATGAAACATATAAAGATAACTGCCTGAAGAAAACAAGCAAATTTATTCATTTATGATATGGGGTTGCATGTCAGGTAAAGCACCATGGGAGATGGCAATCATTACCTCAACAGTCAATCCACAGATGCACTTTCAAACTTTGGACACTTTTCTCATTCCATCGATAGAAAATAGGTTTGGTGATGAGGAAGTCATTTTTCAGGATGAGAATGCATCTTGCCACAGAGCAAAGAGTGTTAAAGCTTTTCTTCAGGAAAGGCATATCAACTCAATGACATGGCCAGCAAACAGTCCGGATCTTAATCCCATTGAAAATTTATGGTGGAAATTTTTAAAAATAGTCCATGACAAGTCCATGACAAGCGGATCTGTCAAGCGCTATTTGAGAAAGTTGGAACCAGCTTGATGGAGAATATTGTTTTTCATTAGTGCAGTCCATGCCTCGAAGAATTCAGGCATGGACCATGTCCATTCTGCATTCATAAGTGATTGTGAATCA
>OMKR01111156.1:0-10740 GCA_900302355.1 Cyttopsis rosea | reverse complement strand
ATGTCATTTATGATATGGGGTTGCATGTCAGGTAAAGGACCAGGGGAGATGGCAATCATTACCTCAACAGTCAATGCACAGGTGTACATTGAAATTTTGGACACTTTTCTCATTCCATCAATAGAAAATAGGTTTGGTAATAAAGTCATTTTTCAGTATGACAATGCATCTTGCCACACAGCAAAGAGTGTTAAAGCTTTTCTTCAGGAAAGGCATATCAACTCAATGACATGGCCAGAAAACAGTCCGGATCTTAATCAGATTGAAAATTAATGGTGGAAATTAAAAGAAAAAAATCCATGACAAGGCTCCATCCTGCAAAGCTGATCTGTCAAGCGCTATTCGAGAAAGTTGGAACCAGCTTGATGGAGAATATTGTTTTTCATTAGTGCAGTCCATGCCTCGAAGAATTCAGGCCATCATAAAAGCCAGAGGAAGAGCAACAAAGTACTAATTGTGATTTTTTTTATTGATGATTCCATAATTTTTTCCTCAACATTGAGTGATTCCATATTATATTCCTCTACTTGATCTGGAAGAAATATCCTATTAGTTAAAATAAATGCATTTCATTTATTTGAGCTATGTTTCACCAAGCCAGAATGTTCAGCTGTTAAACAAAAAATGTTTTGTGTCAGATCTGTGATTTGTATATTTGCTATGAAGTAAAGAAAAAAGCTGGATGAACATCCTCATAGTGTGCTGATTCATAATTGTTGCCAGGTTGTATTATGTTCTGTCTTCTTGTTTGTCCCAGAGGGTACATCCCATCTCTAACTGATGTATCCAAAATCTACTCCCAAATCCTGTTTTGGTTCCCAGTTTAATCTTCAGTGTAGGAGGCACAACCTGGATTGCTGCAGGTGGATTACAATCATCCAAAACAATTTCACATCATTCTTGCAAATTGGTGGTAGGCATGAGTGGTGACAACTTACCAGAACAGGTAGTTTGCATTTGAAATGGATAAAAATGATGAATCACTTTCTCCAAGTCATCATTTACAATGTGTCAAATAAAATATGTTCCTGCCAGCTGGTTCTATTCAACACCTCCTAGGGATTGCAACATGCAGCTCCAACCTGATGCTATCAACATAGGCCAGTCCCTCTCGGTGGGTGGCCCCAATGTCTTTAACATACAACATTTGCCTGGCTGAATTTGCTTTAATTATAAATGGATTTAGAAAAGCGCCATCTTGCACTCGTCTTCAAAACGAGCTGTAGTTTAGAGATGAACAGAGCAAACAATAAAACCAAAGAGAGAGGAGTTGAAGCCAAAATCACTGTTCCAAATAAACAATATATGTAACTTTTAGCCTTATGTGGCTGCAAATGCATTGGATTATGCTAATTTTAGACAATATGTTAGGATTTTATTTTCTGCAGCTACATAGTAGCTCCATATTTTATATACTGTATATTGATATTGGCAAAAAAAGTGCGCACACACACAATATGTACTAGGCCTACACACAATATAATTATTTGTGACAATTTGTCATTCTCTTAAAGGTACAATATGTAATTTCTGCCGCTAGGGGTAGTATAGAGGTATTAGTACTGGAATTACAGGCTTTGCTTTGGTTATGTGTAGAATGTAATAAAATTAGGAAACAATAGTGAGACACCACAGAATTTAAAGTCAACTACCAGACGAGGAGCAGCACTGTGAGGTAGTTGTCTTCGATATGAACAGAGATAACTGAAACAATAAGGAGAGTGGAAGAGAGAGAGGGGACGGTGAGTGAATAAAAAGGAATATATTCTGGTCATTGCAGGAAATGTGGTTGGCCTGGGTAACATGTGGAGCTTCCCATACCTCTGCTACAAGAATGCAGGAGGTGAGTCGTAAAGTTCCACATAGTTTGATATTCACTTGGTGCACTCTGACATCTTCAGGTCATAGATTCATTCATTATGTGTGTTGCTTTCTATACCCAGGGGCCTTTCTGGTGCCATGTACAGTAGTATTTTAGCTGTGGTTTGTGGAATACCCTTGTTTTTTTTGGAGACCGTGCTGGGCCAGTACACCCAGGAAGGAATGGTCACCTGTTGGGAAAAAGTCTGTCTGCTGGCAAAAGGAGTGTGTGGCCTCATTTTAACGAACAAATGAAATATGATAAGTTAAGATTTTACATATAACACTTTATTAATCCCTAGGGGGAAATTCAAGCATTACAGCAGCAAAAACGGGCTGTCAAGAAAGAGAAACAGATTAAAGAGTTAAGAAATAACACATATGTACACTATCTGTCTACACAAAGTAAACATTAAGTAGCTGTACTAACTAGTAACCCCAATATGGGCAAGTGGCAGTTACTCTACAGTAAGTACATGTTATAGTATTGCGGTATTACTAAGTGGCATACAGTACTAAGAGCAGTCAAAGACGTGATAGTAGTATTCCATAATAACAGTATTAATAATTAATATATAATTATAGTACTAATGATCGCAATAAAAAAGCAGTCCTAGGAAGTAACAACATATTTATACTCCAAGGTGGTATTAGTGTTCAAAGTAAAATCCAGATTTACAGTTCAATTAGAAGAAGTTATAATGTCTAAATCAAGATTCTCAATTCTCTGAGAATCTCAGCAACCATTGTGATAACAGTGGACAGACTGGCATTGATCAACAACATGGTTAATTTGCACAACGAGCAAATAAAACATTAGTAATTGCTCCTCTAACTCATTAAATAGCCTATTACTGACTTTGTTCATGTTGCATTTGGGATTCCATACTGACATGAACAATTGAGATGTGGTGATTAGGTAACTGATGCAAAATGCAAAATGCTCTTTGGGACTTGTACCTATGACTACTTCAGAAATCAGTATTGTTTTTAAACACTATTTGTATGAAATATTAAATGGATTATGAGCGTGTTCTATTTTAGGAATTGGATATGGACATCTAATCATTAAGCGCTTCATCTATATTGTCATCCAAGCCTGGGCTCTCCTCTATCTGATATTCTCCTTCCAAGCTGAGCTTCCCTGGGCCAGCTGTGGGAATACCTGGAAGACAGGTACATGGGATTGGAGATGTAGCCAAGGGGAAGGGCAAATGTTTTTGGGGAGAATGTAAGATGTCTCTCCACCTGGGGGAAAATTTGCTGCACAGTTTCTTGCAGATTACCACCAGGCAGAGGTGGAAAATTCCAGGTTCAGAAACAAAAACATCCTGCCATGCATTTCTCCACCCATGCACATATGCAGCTTGTGTCACTCAATAGTTGGACCTCTGGGTTGTGTTTATTAGAAAATCAACTTGGTTGGTTCAAAGTGAAAGTGGAGGGAAGCCCAATATTCTCGAATGGGGTGGGAAACAGCCAGCCCCCACCCTGAAGGCAGAAATAGCAACTAGAGGAAGTTTAACTGTTCTGAATTGTCCTTATTCTTCCCACTCTCAGGAAACCATTGTGTATGATGTACAATGATCAAGTACAAATACTTGTTTTTCTTACCAGCCAATTGTATAGATTCTCAGAATTGGGATTCTATGTCCGCAAATCGGAGAAAAAAATCTAACCATGTTGACCATGGTCTCTGCTGCTACTGAGTTCGGGGAGTGAGTGGAAAAATTATGTTCTGAATAAAAATAAAAATAAATATAAATATTCCCTGGGATATTTTTCTTCATACCTTTAAGTAGGAATCCATAGGATTATTTTGTTTAAAAATTAATAAAAAAAAATTTTTTAGCTGGCACTTAAAAAAAAACCTAACTGTATGTAGTCCTAATGTACTCATCTATATGCTGTTTTCATTTGTGGTGGCGGGGTCCGCCTTTCCCGACAAGACTACAAAGCAGCGCAAAAAGTGAAAGGCGGTTCATTTGATAAACCAGCGTATTTAGTTGTGGTCACAAACTGTCCATATGGATGAACATTCACAAAAAAAGCAGCAACCTCGGGTGAAAAAATAACAAAGTGACCAAGAATAAAATAAATCATTTGATCAGAAGGCATACTTCTGAATTCTGGGACTTGCAGGATAATTTGCCCAACACAGGATGGATTTTCACTTTAAGATACTGTAGCAAATGTTGTTCAATGTCGTCTTAAATTGTCCATCAGTAAAAGTCATAAATAGATCTAGAATTGAAGTTATTTTAAAAATCCCGCTTCACGAGTATGTACGTGATTAATTTCCTGTTTGTTTCTCCTTGCCTACGGGCGGCTCTGGCCACCTCTGGAGGCGTAGAGCGTCTTGTCTTCTGCTGGGTCTTCTGTTACTTCAGTATCTGGATAGGCGTCAGGTCGTCGGGAAAGGTCCAGTTGTAACATTTTATTTAAAAGGAATGCGCAGCAAAGTATGATCAAGGTCGATCTACGTGAGGCCGTTGACTAATAACATTTCATAATAGGTCTATGCTGTGAATGGTTTTACAAATACCTGCACGTTAAGAATCACATTTAGTTCGGTCCCTCTCTAAAATGGAGTCGTTACAGTAACCTATGGAGTACACTCAGGGCATGAGAAATATAGATTATGGTGAATATCATGGTTTTTTTTCATCGCTATGCAAAACAAATAGATATCATCACATGTCGTACACTAATATTTCCCGTCTTGGATTTAGGTAGTGTACTTCACAGCCACTGTCCCCTGTGTGATGTTAGTGGAATTACTAATCCGAGGTCTGACTCTACCTGAGGCTTGGGAAGGAATTAAGTTCTACCTGTATCCAGAACATGAGGTATGTCATTGAGATAACGAACTAGCAAAATATTGATTGATTGATTTTTTTTTTTAATTACAGACATTTCAGAAACAATAGATAAGAAATACAACAAATAACCATTAAACATTTTTAAAAAACGAAATGAAAGGGAACATTCTTCACAAAAAATAATATACATGCCTGAAAAGGAGCAGGGAAAAGTAAAAGCTTATTTTCTCCTATCCCTATGCTATATACTCTGACTCAAATTCAGATATTAAAATAAACTGATGCTCTTGATATGAAGTAATGATGCGTAGCTAGTTCTGTCAGACAACTTGACAGCGCCACGCGCTTCTGAGCTCTTAATTTATTATAGACTCTTGCTCCTACCCGACCTGCTTTGCTGCCTGCTTGGGCTCTACTCTTCTATGCAATGGGGGTATTTGAGCTCATCACTCCTATATTTCTAGCTCACTGCATACGCCTGTGTGTGCTGTACACCTCACTGGGAGTAATGAGCGGTAGAGCCCAGATGTCAACCTCAAATGATGCTAAACAAATAAAGATAATTTAAAAGTAAATCTAAGAGTTGTCTGTCATGAGTAGCAACCTGCTTGTGGTTACAACCAGATTCTCAATAGTTATGATGGGACGGGAGAGACCAAAACTGTGAAACAAAACTTTCCATAATTAAAAACACTAATCATATAAATATTTTATTTTAATATTCATCCCTGAAGAACTAAGTGCGAACGATGTGTTGTTTTGTGATAACGCAGGTCTGGGTAGAGGCGGGATCCAGCCTAGCCGCTGGAACTCTGATTGTTTTGGGCATAATGAGCACAACAGCAATTGTTCCAAGTATGGCAGAGCTGGTCTTTTTTTTTTTTTTAATTCAACAGTCTAGTCTTCATTCTTCGAACTAATTACTGTTGCTATTCTCTTGCTATTCTTCAATACTCACGATTATTAAGCAAATAGAAAGTAACATACCATTGATAATATATTCTTAACAATGTTGGTGAATATGGCAATTTCATGTATTTTCTCCTTCCCACTCCGGGGACTCCTCTCTGCTGTGTTGGTTGAACAACGGCACCAGTTTTGTAGCTGAATTTGTTGTTTTCTCCATACTCTGGTAGCGAGACGGAGGTTATCTTCATTCTAAGATCAATTCAAACTGGAAAAGAGTACACGTAATTTAATAGTAAATACAGTAATTAAGTAATAATTAAGTAATTAATGACGTAATACTTAGGCTACTTAATACTTACTTAATAGTCAACTTTTGATGAAACACATAGGGAAATGTGGAGGCCATTTCACCTACTTCATTGGTAAATTTACTTAAATGTCAATTTCATGCGCAACAATGACAAATAAAGTGCAATCCCACTTTTTATTTCTGTTCATGGACAGACCATTTGGATTAGAGTTTTTCATTTCAATAATCTTTTTTTCTTCCACCAAAGTGAATTAAAATTCTAAACACAATTCACAAACCACACCTGTCCCTCTTTGCATACTTGGGGTTGGCGTTTGTCGCGTACCCTCAAGCGGTGGCCATGGTGCCTCTGCCTAGATGCTCTGTTCTAGAGCGTCTGCTTTTCTCCCGATGCTCATTATGCTGAGCGTCGACACGCAGGTTTTGTTTTGTGCAGTCTTCGCATCGGGGCGGTGATTTTATTTGTCAAGCCTCATCCAGCTCATCGATAATTACGGTTGCAACAGGGCTTGCACAGATATAATGGCTGATTTCTTGTATTTTGTTTTTTAAATTTCCCATATTTAGAGATATCTTTGCCATGTATAGGTTTGAAGAGAAGGATATTTTCAACTTGAAGTTGTAGTTAATATGAATTCCAAATAGGAGTTGACCAGTTTTACGATATCACCGAGGACATGACGGGGCAGTGGCCATGTTTTCAGACTATGCTGGAGGTATTTTGTTCCACTATGGTCACTGGTGTAGGGCGTTATCCTGGTACTTTCCGTATATTATTTGAGCATGCTATGGTTTTGTACATACTAATTTGGCATATGGTAGCATGCTATTTCTGTGAGGGTTCAGAACTAGAACCCAACTGCAGACACTGAAGCGGATGCAGGATTCAAAAATGGCAGAGTTTAATTCCAAAAGGGGATCAGAACAGAAGCACAGGTAGGCAAAAAACGCAGGCCTTGAATTAGATCAAACATAAAAGGAAATCTAAACTAAATCTGAACTTAACAGGAAATCTAAACTTGCTAAGAAATACACACTGGCAAGGTGATGAACACACTGACAGGGCAAGTGACAAGACTAACTGACACAGAGGAAACCAAACTGCAGACTTAAAGATCCAAAGACAGAGGTGAACACAATGAACTAATTGACACAGGTGAAATGATAAAGGAAAAAGAGAAGACTCAGGAAAACAAGGGAGACATCTACTGTACAGGACAAAATGAGAGTTACTGTAGCTTTGTAACTACAGTTCTATGAAGCTCCTTGGGGGCCATTTTGGTTCTATGTCAGGAGGCTCCACCCCTTAGGGGCTATACTCCTATTGCTATACATCCAACCCGCATAAGCGGAACTACTGAAATTCATCATGTGCACTCTCTTCAGCCAATCAGGATGGAGCAGCATAGCCTATATAACCCAGACTGGTGGGCGTCCAGTGGGGTATAAAACCCTAAACACCTCTTTCATAGAACTGTAGTTACAAAGCTACAGTAACTCTCGTTCTATGTCAGGAGGCTGTCTGTCACGTAATGGAGCACTAGTGATCTCACACCCCCCTAGCGGTGTGAGATCAAAGTGCTGGGGTGAGGGGTTCAAAGTGCTTCAGGATCAGTAATACAGTCTCCAGCTCCAGGAGGTTGATGTGTTGTGTGGACGGAGGCCACATGCCCCCCTCACCGCGACAGGTGTGAAAACCTGTGAGTAAAAGTAGACTTGACCCAGATGCACGCCCTGTGTGAGGGTCTGGGGATATCTCCAGTAGGCTAGATCCCTGTCCAGGGATCGTGGCACAACCAACAGCCACAGTCGGTGGGGCACCGGGTTCAACCGGAGCCCTCTAAACCATCGTTGGATACTGCGCATGTGCAGGAGGTCCAATGGCACTACCATGTGGGCTGCCGTTCAGTCTGTGAGGTG
The DNA here is from genome assembly GCA_900302355.1 of Cyttopsis rosea. Lineage (NCBI taxonomy): Eukaryota > Metazoa > Chordata > Actinopteri > Zeiformes > Parazenidae > Cyttopsis > Cyttopsis rosea. Next base: position 2,919 of record OMKR01111156.1, on the reverse strand, counting down.
AGTGATCACGAGCTTGGTGTGAGCGACTGCTAGTTCCACGGAGGGAGCTAGGATCAGGAGGCCGGCGGGATATGTCAGGATTCTGACACCTTGACGCCGCAGCAGCAACAGTGCCGTTTCGATGCAGCGGGAAAACACACGCGGAGTGAGCTTTTATTTGGATTTAAGATTTTCGATAGTGTGGCATCTGATGGAGCTTTGGACCTTTAAGCTTTCTGCAAGTAATACAGTTAAAGTTACGTGAATAAACATTTATGAACTAGTGTGAACATTTTATTTAAACTCCGAAACTCCAACAGTCCACACATCTCACACATCTGTGAAATTCATACTGAATGCCTCCGGCCCTGTAGCTCTCTGTGATTGCATAGCTGTTAGAATGCTGTGCCCGCAGCAACACCTGTTCACCTCTTCTGTTCCAAAGTTCCGTGGGCACCACTGTCACGGCTCCCTTGCTGAGGAAAACTACTATTTCTGCGTCCATCGTCCAGCTTTCTCTGGGGACATAATCACCGTCCACACCATGCCCTAGAAGGGCAGTGGATTCTGGTGGAATTGTAACGAGTACCCCCCTCACAGTGTCTTGTCCATCCACCGGGACAACATGCAGAGGAGACGCCACCTGGCATAGCGCTCGCATAAGGGTCGAGCAGCCAACTGGGGGGTGTTCGCAAAACACCCTTCCAGATCCCTGACAGCCCACGCCACCACTGATCCCAGCCTAGGGAGCGGGGATGCAGCCGAAGGGGGGCCTGTCAGGAGGGAGATTTTCCGTGACCGCTGCGCCAAGCGGGCAACGCTGCAGGAGAGGGCTGAGGTCCCGCTTTGCAGCGGGCAGCTCTGTAAACCTCACACCGCACATGCTCAGAGTGAGTCTGTTGTGGCCAACGGTGGTGGAGACATGGGAATATCCAGGCGCCCCGTAGCGGAGGTGAGGAGGCCGTGGAAGTCCGCCCGGAGGGATCGGACCGACAGCTCCTCTTAGGTGGACAACGCCGTCAAGTTCCACCTACCGCTGTCAGTCGGCTTGTCGCTGGGAGGGAAGGAGGGAAGGTGACATACCTAGGCGGAGAGGGAGGCCGGGAGAAGATGTCCCCTTCGTCCACGCTGAGGGCGTCTTTGTCATCCCGTCGGTGGAAGGAACGAAGATGGTGGCACGCATTGGAGTCATCTACAATGAGTGCTGAATGTAGATCAGTCGCTGCTGAATTGGAGAAGAGGACAAAATGGCAGACCATCAGGGTTATATAGGCTATGCTGCTCCATCCTGATTGGCTGAAGCAAGTGCATGTGATGAATTTCAGTAGTTTCACTTACGCAGGTTGGATGTATACCAATAGGAGCGGAGCCTCCTGACATAGAACCAAAATGACACACTAACTACACAAAAACAGATCACAACTGTGACAATTTCAGATGAAGGGACGGTGTTTGTTTGACAGACCACTATCTTCAATGGTGAGAGCTGGAAATTCACATACTGAAAACGAAGATCTCAACAGATAATTCGATTTAATTAGAATTTAGGATTACAACCGTTTTCAGATCACAATCAATCAAAATCTGCCATTTTGTGAAACAGTTTCCACAAACACTGACATCGGAGTGATAAAAGGATCATTTTGTGTTGAGTAATGACCATGACTTTACTCCATGACCAACTTTTGTTTGAGTGCTTGGTTGAAATGAAAAACAAGAAACCAATATTCCTCATTATTCTACGTATAAGAAGGAAGATAATTCCTCAAACAGTGCTTTTTCTAGCAAAGTGAGAAAGTGTTCCTGTTACGCACAGTGCTTTTTTTTGTTTCGTTCCATAAGAAAACGGAGTAAAGTAAAATACATCTAAAATAAAAACACAGATTTTATTTGTTTCATTTGGAGGAATGGGGCACGGGAACGCACAGCGGAGCCACTCCATTACGCATATAGCCATCAATGAGCTGGACACGCTATGAACAGTTATAAATAAAAAGTTATGGGTTGAAAATGGCGTGTAGAATTACATTTATTTATAGTTACTAGTCCACCTTGATTTATTTCTTTAAATGTTCACATTTCAACTTGTTTCAGTTTAAAAATATATATTATTTAAATTTGATGTCACACTTTTGAAAAATACTAATCCACCAGATCTAAACGATGCTCATTCTGATAGTAATGAATATACTTTTTAGTATGCGAGTGCATTTTACTCACATACTTCCAGGTATGTTCTCTCCAAAGAATGGGATGGATTGTATTGTAACAACACATGCAAGTGTAGCAATTCAATGTTTTATGTATAAAGATACAAAAAGAGGATTTAATAATGGGAGTGTGGTAAGATATAGTTTGTCTGAACTCTTCAAATTATGTAATCTCGCTGTCATTTGTACATTTCCCAAATGTATTATGATTATGATGATGATGATCAGAATAGCAATGATAATAATAATAATAACATCAAATCTCCAACTACTATGCTCAACTCTGTCCTCTAGCTTTAGAATACTAGATTTAGTTATTAAAGTTATAAGTTATAAGAAATAGACCACTGTGTTATATATTCAGTGATACACTGCAACATTTGAATATAGATGTTAAAAAATAAAGTATATTACTCTTACTCTGGAATTTAGGTATCTATGCATAATGCAAGACAGAATGAATGTATTTGGTGATAAATCTGCTAACAGTAAACAGATGTCATTTAATTTAATATTGAACATTTGTTGCAGCGTAATGCATTGGAAATGCAACAAACCCACAGAAGAAATATACTGCATTCTCTGTTATTCTCATCATAACTTACATGTTTTCCCACCTCAATTTCAGCTAATTTAAAAACAACGTCAGACAAACTCTGCAAAACTAAAATCACTGATATTTCTGAATGACTCTACACTTTTACTACCCTTGCCTTCATCTTTCCATTTC
>OMKR01111152.1:7073-19152 GCA_900302355.1 Cyttopsis rosea | reverse complement strand
GTAGACGGAACCAAAAGAAGCTGTGCGACGCTATGGTGTACTACATATCCCGTTCAAAAGGCAGCAGCTACAGATGCATATTTTTGTATTCAAAGAGGCTCGAGCTGCGCTGCGCTGGACTCGGCACAGCGGGCGTCCTCGTTTCTGGGGTTATTTTTCTAAAAACGTCGAAAAACAACTTTTTTTTTCTTTTTTTTAACATTGAAATCATGGACACACAACGACCTTGACACTGGATTCCGCATTTTTGGATTTTGACTGTTCTCTCTTGTCCTCCCGCCGTCTCTCCGCCACCCCGCACCTCCCCTCGCGCGCTTTCCCGGCTGGGTCGAACCGGGCGTCCCATGCAGCGTCGATTACGGATCATGTCGAGAGTTGTCGCCGCCAGAGCTCTCCTTTCAGAGTACCTCATTTCTACAAATTCTTCCTTTGTCTGTCTGCGTGAGTTTCTCTCTTTTCACCATCCAACGTAAAGTATTAAATTGTGTGCTGTAATTTATACACATATGTGTCTATATATGTATACATATATTTATATTTCTGTGTGTATACATAAACATATATATGTGTATATGTAGATGTGTATGTATATACGTATATATGTGTGTGTACACGTATATATGCATGTGTGTTTATGTATATATGTATATGTCTATGTATATATATATGTATATGTGTGTGTGGATTTCTGAGCAGCAGGTTACCTTTACATGAATAATAGACTTGTAAATGATTGTAATATAGTGAATCAATGGTCTTTTTTTTTTCTCTCAGGCTTTGGATTTGTTCTGATTCAACCATTTCCCATCAACTCAGGCTTTTCTTGTCAGTATATTGGCGAGTTTTTCCACGATATCCAGAATGTACCTTTTACGGGAACGGGAGACTAATTCCAGCGATCTATTTTGTTAGCTGTAGTCTGTTTTTTGATTTACTAACGTTAAGTTCTTTCTTAAGTAGTGTCTGAATCAATACTTTTTTTTTTTTTTTTTGATGATTTTTGAAGTAGGCAATAATATGGATCCTCTATGCAGACAAGTGTGTTTCTGGTAATTAAGTCAAATTGCTGTTCCACATCAATGTTGTATATAAATTTGCTCTATATTTCAAAATGAATTTCCACTGAAAGTGCATGATTTTTTTAAAAAAGATGATTGTTTTCTAGAGTTGTTTATAAAGCCATTAAACTGGAAACACTGCACTCCCATGCATTTGAAGTCTGTTCTGTTCCTGCGGGGATACAATAGTCGGACCTGATACTCAACACTTCTTTAGAAATAAACACACCAGGCGAGTGACATGGTGTTCCAAAATCTGTCGTGATTTACGGTGGCTTATAGACGCCATTAACAAAAACAGGAAAATTAACATGTTCTTGCATGAAAAGATCGCATTAAAATGAAACATTATAACTTGAAAAGATCACTTTATTTTGTGAAAGCAGTCACGATATACATTGAAATATTAAATAGCGCAGTAACTGATGTTAATATCAGTTGGATATGTTAATGTGTTATTACACTGCTTTGTGGAATACTTGATTCTGATTGGCAATAGCGGCAATCAGCACGGTTATTTCTGAATAACAAGCGCCAGTCTGTTAATAATAACTTATTTTATTGGGCAATGATGATGACTGAGATACAAAAAAAAAAACATTAACTGTTACACAATCACAATCGGTAATAAAATGGGTTATATTGAAACCAGTTTCTTAAAATATATATATTTTTTTATTAAATAAATCGCTTCAAGATTTGGACATAATTTAGTAAATTGATTGTCTTCCATGTGGATTACAATTTTTCTATTAAAATATTATTTGGTTTCACACTAACTCCAGTGGGGATAGAAGTAAACACAATTTTATTATTGATCTTCTTATATGGTAAAATTTCACATACATAAATAGAATTTTAGTAATAAAAATGCTCTATTTTCTTTCTTTTTTTACAATTTAAAACCTCAGAACCGATCGAGGATCTTCCGGAAGTGCATTTAAACTAGTTCCGGTAAGATCGGGGAAAATCGGGGAATTTGCGTTAAAAAAAAAACGCGGAGCCTCGCGGCACGTCACGGGACGATGCCCTTCCGTATTGATTAACATGTCCGCGTATCTAAAGCGCTTTCGCGACGGAGACGCGTCGCTTCTGGTCTGGCTACGACCGGGATAAAGCCCGCGTCTCTCGCCATATACGTTATTAAACGGTGATTTTGACCGCCTCAATATGGCGGCGGTGCAGACGCATCGCCGCTCCGCACAGCTATGGCAAATACGCCTGTCTCTCCGTCACGCACGACTGGCTGTGGCTGCTTCAAGGCTGAGGCAGGCTACGATGGATGCACCGTCCGGAAAGGGGTCGCCATTCCTTCTAAATCACCGTTTAATGCGGAGAACATGTCGCCCCGTGCGTTTTGTTACGGCTCGTTGGACACTGGTGGCGACGCCGACGGCGGGCGAATAGCGATGCTAACACCACAGAAGGTGAGTGAATGGCTTTAAAAATTTCCCACTGGACCACAACATTCCTCAGTTATTTATTTAGTTGCTCGCTTCACTCGTCATTACAATTTCATTTTAAGGTTCCAACCGCAACAATGTTTAAGCGACTGTGGGATGCGACGCAACCCGGGCTGCGCACCGACGGAGCGACGGCTTTTCCACCGCGCGCGCGGCGTTCGCGCGTCGTTTTCATAGCGCTGCGGTTGCCGCGACGGCTCCTCGCGCACATCGCCAGCTCTCCCATCGCCATCTCCACTGCTAACTACACGCTTTTTAAAATATATGTTGATTATTTTTTTCATTTGTTTGCAGTTGTCAAGACAATTATTTCCCCAAGCATTTTCTAAAAATATATATAAAAATTTTTGTATTGTTGTCTATTCCCATAGTTTGGTTCAACATAATACAAAGTAGATATTTTTTTTCATTTTGAGAATATAATAATAATAATATATTGGTTTCTTTGAAATGATTGAATAGCACATTTGTTTCACAGCCACATGTTGGTACAGTGGAGAGTTTTTATTTAATTTAATTTTTTCAAAACTTGAAAAAAAAAAATAGCATGGCACATAATACAAAGCTCACCATTAGTCTCTTAGATCCTCACATTTCTCACTTTTATAAGGCGGCTGTTCTTAAACGTCAACTCTCTGTTGGGGAATGGTTGCAAGTGACATGGCGGTACAGTGTGTCAGCCTCTATTTGTTTTTATTATTATTATTATTATTATTATTATTATTATTATTATCATCATCACTGAGTTTGTGGGGATCTATGGTTGCTGTTAATCTGGTTTGGGTCACCGTGCTGTGGTGCTGACTGTTTCTATTCTGGTCCTGGACACAGGTTTGGGGCCATTTGGCTCAGGCCCCTTGGGCAAGCGTCCGGTCCACGGGGCACTTCTGGCTGCACTTGTAATGCTGTCCCGCTGCACCTACATTTTGCTGGAGAGGGGACACGCCAAAAAAGATTTATTGGTCTTTATTTTATTTTCTTTATTTTTCTTTTACCGTGATTTTATTTATTTATTTATTTTTCTTGTATTTCTTCGATTGTTTCATTGATTATTCCCAGCCACCTATCCTCCCCTTTCTATTTATTTTCCTTTGTATCCTTTTGTATTTCCTTTATATTTCTTTAGACTGATTTAATTATTGATTATTTCCCCTGTTTTGTTATTATAATTTACTTTTTTATTGTATTACTTTATCTTTGCACGTTTGTTATTGTTTGTTATTTATTCCGTGCCAACCAGAATGATGTGTTATTTCTGTTCCAAAATTACGACTGACATTTTAAGATGGATTAAACAATTGGGGCTTACTTGTGTGTTAACTGGCATATTGTGGTACATATAGATTTTGTTTATCAATGGCAATATTTGTTTTTGAATTGGTTCTAATTTAGTGGCAAGATAAACGCAATGACCAGCAAAGATGTGTAAAATGCATCAGTCTTTCAAGCCACGTACAGACTCATGATGTCACTTTGTGAGAAATGAGATGTAAACAAACTTAAGTTTGGCCTTTTGAAATGTGCTTATAGCCAGGGCCCAGACCCAGAAAGACACCATAATTGGTCAAGGTTTTTTCATTGGAATCTGGACACTGAGACCCTCCTCTTGCAATTAAGTGAGTCATTTGTCATTAGGTACCTTCCAAATGTTTACCGGTATACAGAACATTTTCTTTCTAATTGAATTCAATACTGGATCCAGTGTGGCTGCATTAAATTGGGAATGTTATGATATAGTGATAATAAAAGTTAATATTATTTCTCCCTAAATGCTTAACTTCTTAATTGTGTATCAGACCACAGTTGCAGTAATAATGCTATTAGAAAAGTGTGGACATTGTTCTTTGGGCTCTGAGCTTCTTTGTGTGTTCGGGTTCTTCTGCGGCTGCAACGCTCTGGCCTCAGAGTGTTTTTACGGCTGCAGCGCTGTACTGCTGCTCTGAGGCACTGCGATACGTTTCTACCAATTCTAACAATCCAGCGCGGTGGTGGACCTAACCCATCACACACTGTCAGCATCTCCCTCCCTTGAAAACCTTCCTGTTTACGTCTTTCTCTTTTCTTGTCTTTCATTGCTATAGATGTTACGGGAAGAGGCCATGTGCCGTAATTGTTCCAGTTTTTGTTTTGAAAAAAAAAGCTTTGAAATATTTGAAAACATTTTCTGACTGGTTTAAACGGTTTAGTAAATCATTGAGATGAACTTGTTAAACCACTTGGATTGTTATATTAAATATTTTCACCCATTGCTACATTACAATTACTGTTATTTATTTTCAGATCCTTATTTTAAGATGGAACAATTCCAAGAATGAGAGCATCCCAAGTGAGAGAATGGTAAGTATGTAGATATACAGCTTGTATATTAATGATTTCAATGCATTTGCAAATGCAACGCTCAAGTGTTGCTATTGGCCATCTCCCATCTGCCCTTTTATGCCTGATCTATAGAGCAAGCATTACATCTAGAATGCAGGTTTAATTGACTTTATTACAATAAACAATGATTTTGGGGGGGGTTCTGCTTAACACTAGAAACTTTAACTTCTGGAATTTGCCATTCCATTAGTTAGTGGCGGGGTGAACAAAAGTTGTTCCAATTTACAGAAATAAGTCAGACAATTCTCTGGAGAAGTGTCTTTTGCAACTTTTTTCTTTTTTTCAAAGTGATGACAATTCATTCACTTTTCTGCTCACTAGAGGGCAACACAGAATAAATTAGAAATTAGAGCTATCTGATGTTTTCTATAAATGTTAATCCATTTCAGGTTTATAAAGTATATAAACCATAAATTATATGATAAATTATTAATTATATTTATAAATTATTATAAATGATAAATATATCCAAGTAACGGAAGGTTTCTTTTTTTTATAATTGCATTAATGTAAATTATTAGTTTCAAAAGGAATATAACAACTAATTAGAGTAAGTTTATGTGCCACAAGTTACTATAAAAAAATTACTTATATACTTATAAACATAATCAATGATCAACAGAACTGTCTTATGTTTTTTTTTTTTTATTAGAAGCAGAATACAGAACATAGGGATTCCCCTGTCCGATGTAAAAAGCAGTCTCCGTAGGGTTAGTGCTAATGCCAAAAAAGTGAACCACGAGAGTGTGTGTGTGTGTGTGTGTGTGTGTGTGTGTTTGGGGTCTCAAAGGGCTTCACAAACCCACATTTCACATAAAAACAACGGCCTCCCCTAGTCTGAACCCTCACCCGGGCCAGGAAAAACTCCCAGAAAACCCTTTGGGGAAAATAATCTTGAAGGGTGCACAGAAGGAGGAATCCCCCCTTGGGTTGACCAAGGGGGATGACCAGACTGCAGGAGATGCCGAGTGGACAACATAACATTAATAATATAATATTACAATTCATAGGTTATTGTATTTCTATACTATGCAATGTTAAAGCTAGACAGTGCGAGAGTCTATTTGCTGGTGCAGAGCGCCGCAGGTAGACGCCTCCAGGAAAGTGGGCCTCATCAGGTCCGATCCAGGTTGGTCAGAGCAGTGTCCTCCACATCTGGAAAGGATCACGACCGGTCTCCATGACCACAGCAACAGCCTCCTTACGCTCACAGCAGCCTGACCCCCCCCCCTCTCAGAGCAAGAGAGGGGGGGTAGAACACAGTCGGTTAGTATCCAGACATCAGATCTGTTATGTAGGACTAGATATCCCTTAATTGCACAAGTGAGGCATCTATTTTCTTCCTCCGGAACATACAGGAAGTGGAGTACAGATAGTGGTGACCAGGACTGCGGCACACGGCTTTCCTCCATTCCCCCTCTCCCCTCTTACCACCTGGTAGAGATGGAGAGGGAGCTTAATCCCTAAGTAACTCAGATATTTGGAAAAGCCCTGTCATTTTACCTGTGCTGAGGGGTGAAGGCAGGGTGAGAGGCAAGCTAACAGGATGGGTGTGGTTAACCAAATGCAAGGCTGTAAAAATGAGTCTTAAGTCTTGATTTAAACATTTATACAGAAGTAGCAGCTCTGATTTCCGCAGGTAGAGCGTTCCAGAGTACTGGGGCCTGCAGTGACAGTGCTCTTGAGCCTTCTTTTTAACTCTCAGAATCATTAAAGACCAGCATGTTGTGAGCGTACGGCTCGAGATGGTACATACGGTACGACTAAGTCATTAAGACAGGAAGGTGCTAGGCCGTGTAGTATTTTATAGGCAAATGGCAAAACCTTAACGTCACATCTGAGGTGAACTGGGAGCCAGTGCAGTGGCCAGTATAGGGGTAATATGGTCAAACTTTCTAGTCCTAGTCAAGATTCTTGCCGCAATGTTTTGCACTAACTAGAGGCTTTTAATACTAGACATCAGAAGGCCAGAGATCAACACATTTCAATAATCTAAGCAGGATGTTACAAATGCATGGACTATGGTCTCTGCATCACTCATAGATAGAATGGGCCGTATCTCAGCAATATTGCGAAGATTAAAAAAAATGCGGTTCTGGTAATATTCTTAATATGTAGTTGAAAAGAAGGAGTGGGTCAAATATAACTCCAAAATGTTTTGCTGAGTTACTTTGGGTAATAGTACAGTTATCAAAGTTCAGAGTGGTATCCTTAAACAGGTCCCTGTGTCTGGCAGGACCAATAACCAGCATCTCAGTTTTCTCAGTTGAGAAGCAAGGAATTGCAAGACATCCACTGTTTATTTTCAGCAAGACATGCCTCTAGAGTATGACAATTGCATGGGTTAGTTAGTTCTAAGGGCATGCATAGTTGGGTATCATCAGCATAACAATGAAAGCTAATGCCATATTTGCAAATGATATCTCCAAGTGGCAACATATAGATACTAAACAACAACAAAGGGCCAAGCACCGATCCCTGTGGGACCCCACAAGTAACATTACAATACTCGGGTCACATTGCCATGAATTACAGTGTGTCCTCTCTGAAAGATAAGACGATCTGCGGTGTCAAGGAGATCTAGCAGCAGGTTATGATCAACAGTATCAAATCAAGCGCTGAGGTTGAGTAATAGTACTACTGATGAGTTGTCAGTGTCCATTGCTAATAAAAGATCATTAACCACTTTTGTGAGGCCGTCTCAGTGGAGTGGAGCACTCTGAATCCGGACTGAAATAATTCAAATAGATCACTAGAGGACATGTGATCAGTTATCTGTTATCTATATATCTGTTATCTATATATCTATATCTATCTATCTGTTATCTGTATATCTATATCTATCTATCTGTTATCTATATATCTATATCTATCTATCTGTTATCTGTATATCTGCTACGGTTTTTTTCAAGAATTTTGGAGATGAAGGGGAGATTTGAGACTGGCCTATAGTTGCCAAGACTCTCAGGGTCGAGTTTGGGTTTTTAAGTAAGGGTCTAATCATGGCTGTCTTAAAAGCCGTAGGTACAGTACAGTGCCAGAGGAGAGAGATGAGTTAATAATGTTAAGAATAGAGGGTCCTACCGAGTTTTCCAGGGAGTGGGTCGAGTAAGCAAGTTGTCTGTTTTGCTGCACTTACAGTACCAACTGCGATAGAGTTTCAAGAGATACGGTATCAAGGTGTGAGAGGTTATCTCTACCATCTGCCCTAGTGCCTGATCCAGACTCACTATTGGACGGAGTTGAGGCCGAGCGCCTTTAATCTCTTCTCTAATAAGATCAATTTTCTGAGTAAAGAATTGCATGAAGTCATTAGCTGTAAAGGGGGAGCTGTTGAGAGTAGGCTGTTGTTGGGTTAGCATAGGTACCGTATCAAATAAAGTTCAAGTTCAAAACGGAAGAGAACGGTTGTAGTTTGTAGTAGCAAACTATCGCCCCATGCCTGACGGAACACTTCAAGCTTAGTCGCTCACCGTTTACGCTCAAGTTTCCTACATGATTGCTTATTGCTCTCATCTGTAAACCAAGGAGTTGGTTTCCTAACACGCAATTTCATCCTCAGTGGTGCCACTTTGTCTAAAGCGTTACAGAGGGCCGCATTCAATTCATTTGTGAGGTTATCGACGGGGCCTTGATAAAAGGAGAAGTCGTCGTAGTCAAGTCGCCAATGTTACAGCTGCTATAGCTCTGGTCCTGCTCAGAACGCTGGCGGAGAATTAAGATTGCAAATAGTTTGAAACAGTGGTCAGACATACAGAGGTACAGTATAGGGGAGAACCACTACGTTAGAGGTGCCAGTAGTGTTACCGTTATTCTGGGTCGGTTCATGTATTGGCTGCGTAAAACCAAATGTATAAGTTATTGTCTGGAACACATTCAAGTCTCCCATCATTTAAATATTATCTGCGTGCATCGCCATGTCAGAGAATTTGTCTAAGAAGCTTGAGTAGGGGCCAGGAGGACGGTAGATCACTCCTCTGTAAGTGGGCAGTGGTGTTAAGGACGGCATCACAAGAACCTCAAATCTTTTAAAGTCATTGTTTGAGCCAACATAGGTTGGTGGAGAAGCTTTGTTTAGTGCAGGAGTGGCCAAACTTTTTTGGTTGTGGGCTAAATACAGAAAAATATAAGGAGTCATGGGCCAAACAATATTAACCGTAGGACTTTCCAACCAGTTACACTGCAAGACTGTGTACACTGTGTTTTTAGACCATAAGACCCCTGTGCCATCGAAACTTCATTTTCTATCAAAATAACTATAAGAAATGACAAACAAAAAAACTAAGAAGTGCAAATTTTAGAGACTATGTTCTCACGGCCATATTCCATTTTATTTTTAAAATTCACGCCGGGCCACTTAAAAACGGGCAGCGGGCCACAGTTTGGCCATCCCTGGTTTAGTGGTAAGAAATACATTTGGCTTTAACCAAGTCTCACATAGACCCATCATATCCAGATTTTGGTCTCTATCAAATCATTAAGTAACAGTGCTTTGCAGGGGAGTGATCTATTCATTAGGCGGCACGGTGGCTCAGTGGTTAACACTGTTGCCTCACAGCAAGAAGGTCCTGGGTTCGATTCCCGCCTGGGGCACTGTTGGCACCGTGCTCCGGTGGGTTATTGCCCGATCAGGGCCTTTCTGTGTGGAGTTTGCAGAACACTTCCTGTCCTGTCCACGGCATGGACCCACCGTGTGTGTGTGTGTGTGTGTGTGTGTGTGTGTGACCAGGGGTCGGCTCTTTCATCCCTCTGCCGCGGCTCCCTATGGCTTTGGAAAATCAATCATATGGTGGTATGGTCCTCTCTCCCTCTGGCTTCGCCCTGCCCAGGCATAGTTCACCATCTTTCGGGCACAAGCTCCACCTCCCCGACGGGCCGGCGGTGCCCCGGGGGGCCGGGATCCCGCTTTCATTGCGCCGCGTTTCGTGAGACCCTCTGACTCGCGCGTGCGTTAGCCTCCTCGGTCCGTGTTTCCAGACGGGTCGGGGGGGGAGCCCACATCGCGGACGTGGGCCGGCGACGCGACAGTCCGCCCCGGGAAAAATACAACTATTTAATTAAAATGTATTTTAGTTTTTGACAGTTTTTAACAGACAGCTGTGCACTTTCGTTCAGGAGCAGAAATCTCATTAATCAAGTATGATAAATATTTTAATTGCCTATTATTTTGCATATATTCATTTTTTTTATTGTTCAGTGAAATAGTCCTTTTATTATTCAGGTTGACCGCTCCAGTAAAAGGATGACGGCACACAGAAGAGGACGGCATTTTTGGTTTGCTGCTGGTGGATAATTTAAGTTCGGCTTTTTTTCATCAATACAAGAAGGACTCAAATAGACTTTGAGTATTTTATGTGAAAGCAACCTTCGACCCAGCATCTTTTTTTCGGAGTTCAAAATGTTTTTGTTGCATGCAGAAATGTAATTTCGTTTTCTCTGTAGCAGTTCATTGATTCATAAATGCAACACACTATAGTTTATAGCATAAAGATAAAAAACGTTATATCCAGTGTTATCTATCAAAAGAGTTTTGTGGCTCCTAATGTTTTCTTTTCTGTGGGAAACGGGTCTAAATGGCTCTTTGAGTGATTAAGGTTGCCGACCCCCGCCTTAGGGCCTCAGCTTTCTGAAGGTGTAAGGCTCTTGTACTGTATGTGCCACCAACTGCTGATCCCCCCCCAACTCCAACCCCTCCACCTCACCCAGAGCCCAGGAAATGGGCCTGGACCTTCAGAGGTTAATACTGAAGCGTTCAGCGAGGTTGCGCTATGAACGTAATTTTGTCCAAAATGTTGTCCATTAGGCCTATTAGATTTTTAGTGGTTTGTCTTGTAAGCCTCAATATGTGACATTGATCATGAGACTATGCTGTCAGAAAACAATAAATGAGGTGTAGCTTGTGGAGCTAGTTCTGTCAGACAACTTGGCGGCGCCACACGCTTCCACGCCCTTATGGGCCGGCCTATTTAAGCAGCCAATCCCTCTTGCCCTTCCTGCTTTGCTTCCTGCTTTGCTGCCTGCTTTGCTTGCTGTGTTGCTCCGCTCCCTCCACCTCCCCTGCATCTACCTGTTGGGCTCTACTGTTCTATCCCATGGGGGGATTCAAGCTCATCAAGCCAAAATTTCTAATTCATTAAGCATGCCTGTGTTTTCTGTACACCTCATCACTGAGATGCGTAATTCCAACTCCCTTTAATATTACAGCTACCGGTGTTAACTGACAAAGTTTGACATTGAGACATGGAAAAAAGGTCTTGACGGTTGACGGTTGTCACTGACTACGCATTAATTAATTAACGTTAGGCTTGTGTTTTTCTTTTCTTTTTTAACAAATGCTTAAAACAACAGGCTGCACCTCCTGGAATAGAAAAAAAACACAAAGACACATTCTCTCAGCAAGAAATAATGAGCATTAATAAATTACCATGGAAATCAAGGCTTTTGCTTTGGCTCACACTCTCCTCAATCTGCTCCAAAACCAGGGACTCGATCAAGTCTGGTTTGTTGCTAGAATAATGGTGGCAATTTAGTATTCCCCAATGTCGCCAAATACATCTAGCCGCCAACCCCTGCCCTCCGCCACAACGGCAAACGTTTTAGTGTCTGTAGCTATAGCGGCACTGAATACCAAACAGGCATTTTAATAGAGTGACAAAGAGAAAGAGAGGGAAAGAGAGACAAAAGACGGGGAGAGAGAGAGAGAGAGAGAGAGAGAGAGAGAGAGACCTATTGTTCTACTACATGTCCCAGCATCGCAGTTCCCACTCTGGACCTTGGCTGACCTCCAAGGGAGGCCGAATGAGGCAGATTGCAGGGTTCTCACAGAAAAAAACAACAACAAAAATCATGAATGAGGAATTGTGGCACAGATAGAGAAATAAAGAGAAGGTGTAGAAAACCGCTAGATGGAGGTTTGAAAAGAGCGATGGTTTGCGATGGCATAAGCTGCTTTCAATTCACTTCAGGTTGCCTTCATGGTGAATGATCAATTTTCACTTTCTACAAGTTTATCCAAAGTCCACTTGCCACAAATAGTGATAGTCATGGAAACTACACCAACATTGCTAGATGTGACTGCTCCTCCACGAGGCTTCTTAGCCTTTGTAGCAGAGGAGTCTTGCAACGATGGTCGCTGAATGTACATCCATGCTTGTGCAAACTAAAATGAAACCAGTATAT
>OMKR01111150.1:0-11969 GCA_900302355.1 Cyttopsis rosea | reverse complement strand
ATAATAAATTTATAATTAATAATTATATTTATAATAATAATTTAATCACGCACTATCAGTGGCGACATCTTGTAATTATTGAACTACTGAATTAACTTTCTGAATTAACTGAATTAAGTTTTAGTTATGATTTAGTTTACAATCTGTGTTTTTGTTTTGGAAGAATTACATCATGCACATTACTCGACAGTAACAGCTTCATCTGCTGCTCACGCAAGTTGAACAGAGAATTTGTATACAAGTCTGACCTTGTCTGAAATGGCATACTAGCCCACTATTTAGTAATGTCAAGCTTTCTAGTATGTCCAAAACCATAGTATTCTCAAATAGTATGCAAAAAAGTATCAGGATGACAGTTAATAGGGGCTGCTAGGATTCCGTCCCCCCAATCTGTCAAAATTAGCATTTGCAGTGCGTCCATACTGGTGTTCAACGGAGGGCCGTGGCTTGGCTTTCTGGTGACGTATTTGTGCTGCTCTGAGAAGATTAAACTGCAGCGTCTCTGCATTTCAGATTGTTATTTCCGTCATTACACTCTCGCTCTGCCTCGGGTCTAATTTGCAAACTGTTTTTTTTTATTATTGTGAAATTGCTTCGGTCGGCAGTGATTTATTAATAGAAGTTAAGCGCCGTCGCGGAATTATGTGGAATGCTTCACCGATTACAGTTCAGCTTTACACGCCATAGTTCTCTCCAGACCGGTCAAGCTCAAGGAAGTTGGACTTAACCTATATGCAACTGGGTCGTTGACTTCCTGACCGGCAGACCCCAGGTGGTGGTGATGGGCAGACACGCTTCAAACCCCCATCACCCGTCTATATTTGTCCAGATATACTACTGTATATGTCGATGTATGAAACTTGCATTGACTGCATAGAAGTCGATGGAGAACGAGAATGAGAACAGCGCTCGCTAGAAATACAGTTGAATACTTCCCCCCCCACAAGGAGTGAATCGCTCTGGGGGCTCTCCACATTTGACCGATCCTATTGTCTCACGTATCTAGAGCTATGACCACTGAGCCATTGTGCCTTTTATACCATTAGGAGAAGTACACTTCTTCTATCTGGAGAAGGAGAATGTGTGTAATTGTCCTAATGGCGCCTTGGTTGCCGCGGTGGAAGAAGTACTCTGAGCTGTTACTTAAGTTAAAGTACAAATACACACACACAAAATGACTCGTAGTCGTCATGAAAGTACCACGTTGATGTTTCTAGTAAAAGTCGATAAGTACAAGCTCCGAAATGTAAAAGTAAAATTACTTGAGTGCTCAGCGGATCCTGATGTCTTGCTTTTTTTTATTTTTTATAAATATAAATCCTGATTTAAAGAATGTCCATGGATATAAATTCTGATTTTCAAAACTAAATAATAAATAGAAATCCAGATTTAAAAAAAAAGTATAGATATTTGCGTTGAAACATAGAGGAGTAAAAATTTTAAGTTAAAGTTGTCATTTTGAAAGTTATTGTTAAGAGGATATTCAGGCTTAAACTCGATGGCAAAGGCAAAACATTGATCGGAATCGAATCCAGTCGGGTTTTATTCCATTGATCATTTATTTTGTGTGGCTCTTTTCTACAGGGGATCACACCCCCAGCAGTTTGGGAACTTCCTGTCCCTAGAGGCAAGATCTGCATTATTCTCCACCTTCCTTTCACCCCTGGCAGCTGTCCGCAAGGGGCGGGTGGGGAGACAAGCGCCTATGCGCAGTGCCTCGTTTAAGTCACGATCCCAATGTAATTTAAGATGTATTTCACAAAATAAATTGCGCAGGAATCCGCAATGCTTTTGTGAACAGCAAGTCAGAATCTCATAAGATTCGCTATGTTTGTGTTTTTATTTATTTATGTTTTTTTATGTTTTTTATGTATTTGTTGTTATTATTATTATTATTATTATTATTATTATTATTGCATTGTTTTTAACTGTATGATTAATTAACGTTTCTTATTTAAATTATTATCATTTATGATCCGAAAGATGACGAGACTTGATAGACCCACGTTTATTTAGATAATCGATAGTCGGGCAGTTGTTCCAATGCAAACCTTTTAAAAGACACACTAAAATAACACAAAAGAATGGCAGAAAGTACCAGCCATCTTAACGCTGCTTTGGGCGGAGGCGATATTTATATACTAAAATTCAATAAAATAAAATAAAAACTATCAAATATATATATATAAAAAAAAGTATTATTATTATTGAAAGTGGCGAGTGTCAATAAGGAGTAATCTAGCGCCGCTTGTTTACTTTTCGCACCACCGCGGAACTACGGTGAGACCGCCGTAGAAGAAGTCGAAGCTAAACTAAGCTAACAAGCAGTTAGCCGCTGTAGGGTGGAGTTTAAACGCCGCTTCTGAAGAGCGGATGTAGAGTAAACCAAGTGGGGGGGAAGGATAACGCGTACACTTTTTTCTCTGTTGGGGGAAAAAAAGGAAATACCGTGGACGTTTCGTTGTTGGAAGTCGGCAAACACGTCGAAATAGGTTCGGATCACACGCGCAGGTAAGATTTGTTTTGTGTGTCTAACTCTGCGACGCCGTTTTTCCTGCGTAGAAAAAAAAGTTTAATTCCTTTGCAAAAACCGCGTCGTATGTCTCAAATATACGTTTTTTCTCCGACTGCCCATCGACGTGGACACGAGTCATTTCCATTTGAAGTCGCATCTTTTTTTACGCGTGTTTTTTAGTCATACGCCCATAAAAAAAAAAAACTTGGCTGGACACGGGTGTCCGACATTATAACCGAAACTTCTGTAAGATGTCTGACTTTTGTGACCGCTTCCCTAAAACTCACCGCTAATAGTTATTTTGGAGGCTGCTCTCTGAGCGGTCGTTATAATTTGGGAGAGTATCGTAAAACCCTGACATACTTGCATCACCTTGCCTAAAACGTCCCCCTTTTTTTTATTTTTTAAGAATGTTGTCCCACACGATTTCCGTATACGGGCTTATAATGTATTATTATTATTATTATTATTATTATTATTAATAATAATAATAATGTTTTTTAACAACTAGTATTCTAACGGTGTAGGTTGGCGCTGTGGGAACTGGGAAGCACTACAGGCATTAAAACATGCTAGAAAAAAACAAACCCAACCCTTGGGCAATGCATTCTTCCGCAGGAATGCGGTGTCACATAGTTCTTGCGACATGCCTAAGTGTCTCCCTTGGGTGCACGGTGGCGACTGTTGTTATCATATCTGACCCTTCTATCCACAGTAAAGAAAGAAAAAGAGAAAAAAATGTTTACAACCAAACGATTATCTAGCTTCCCGAGAACGTTGGAACCACCCTTCGCGTTCATTTCGCTGCAAAGTGGTCAAGTTTATCCTTGAAAAAGTAGAGAAACATACCACCATGTACGGAGCAATATCATTCTATTGACTTTTTTTTTTGCTATGGTGGTTGTATTTCCAGCCATACACCGTTCAGATTACTATTTCTAGGGGGGGCGGGTGTGATCCCTGGCAGTGATCCCTGGCAGTGATCCCTACTAGATGCAGTCAAACACATTTATGGAGAGAAGTTTTATTGCCTCGTACACAGTGTATTGTCGACGTAACGCCCCTGCTGGCCAGAGCGTCCACCGAAGACGGAGCGACTGCTGCTTTGCCTTGAGAAACACTGCATTGGCGACGGGCCGTCAGAATAATTTTCAACAGGAAATTTTAAACGTTTTCCCTCAATTGTTGGTATTCGTCGGTAGTATCAAACCACTATATTTATACTATATATTATGTCACAGGTAATAATAAGTAGCATGAGTTAGTTGGAGTTCCCAAAATATTGGGAAAGTTAACAAAGTAAAGGGGACCGACCTGTCTATCTCATGAGGATCTCTCCCCATGAGATAGACAGGTCGGTGCAAGTGAGGTCCAGGTGTAGTCTCCTTGGCTGGGACTTGGTGCGAAGCGGGAGCTCGTGGCACCAGGGATGGGAAGAGTCGCCACTGGGACCCCCCTACCGAGCCCACGTAGTGATGGAGGAACGAGGCGGCCCGCAAGGGTGGAGGAGCGGTGCAGATGAGCCAGAGTCTGGAACCTGACCGGTGATTGTAGATGTGGAGGAGCAGTTTCGATGGACGACCTTGTGGGAGAGCACCAGCGTCTTAAATTTGATCTGAGCAGAGATGGGAAGCCGGTGAAGTGATTGAAGGGGAGAGGCGGGCTGCTGCATTCTGGATGCGCTGTAGAGGTCTGGTGGAACATTTTGGTTACAACACGCAAATGTTGCATCCAGTCTTAATGGGTTATGGCAATGATTTGATAACCAGGGATGCATGACACAATATTTAACAGGAGAGCTGAAAACATTGCCAAACATCACTTCGGTCGAAATGTACCTTAAGGCAGATTGAGAATCTTTAACTGCTGATCATCACATAAATGTAAATGTTATGCCTCTGGATCCATTTTTGGACCTAGAAGTGAAACTGAAATAATTTATCCAGTTCATCTTCAAGTTAAGCTATAGGTTTCACATTAATATCCTCTAAAACCCAATCAGACAGAGGGTGCACCTGAATAGACACAAGACAAGAAAATGTTGATCACTTTTACAGCCCAACGTTGTCGTTTACATGTCTAAGTTGATGGAGAATGAGGAAGTGATCTAAGCATGTAGTGAGTGAGAAAGGCGTCAAATAACTTAGAAATTGGCTAATAATCACTGTGGCCAGAGAGAGGTCATATCTAGTTCCTCATCTAGCTCTCTTTAAAACAACTGAGATCTCGTTTTTATTTTTCCTCGTCATAAAGATGCAACTTGTATTGCTTAAATAACTTGGCTTTTGAGATGTTTGCAGGTGTATTTCCCTAATTTCACAACATTGAGCTAAGGCAGTCGCATTACCATCTTAGTACATCTTAGTACACCAATGCTGCTTTCACTCATGAATGGATAATATCCACATAATCAGGTCCGGACAATATCCGGTGTTGTCCTTTCACACAACTAGCACACAACTGGAGATGTCTGTGTCAGGTGCGTTCTCACCTACTGGAAATACTCAGTTTGGCTTAGGCGAGGGGTGGCGCCGCTCGTCTGGTGGAGAACGGATGGATATTTTTTGTATTTGCGGAAGCCAGAGCGCGCTGGAGGCAGGACATGATGCAAAAGGTCAGCTGCGGAAATCGCAGTACATTAGTGATGTGTCAATTCCGAACGAGTCGGCTCTCCCGTCTGGGAGCCGATTTGTTTTTCTTACTCCTTTTTTTGTAAATTAATACAAGACAGAATATGTGCACACATACCAATCACAGGTCAAAACATTTGGCTGAATTATAAAAGCCAGAAGTGGTACGAAATGAAGAGCCATTTGAGAGCCGAAATAGCCGGCTCTTGTTGCTGAGCTGAGCCAAATTATCTGGCTCACTCAAAAGATCTGGAATTCCCATCACTACATTGAAGATGGCGGACAAGGTTACTGACTACTCCGTAATGACTGTTTTTGCGTTGATATTCTCATTATTTTTAATTTTTTATAATTTATTTTTAATTTTAATATTTAAAATTATTGTTGTTATTATTCTGCACCCTCGGATAGAGCGAGTGGGCATGTTGATGATGTATCTATCATGCGCCGCCACATGATAGAAACGTCATCAACACGCCCACTTGCTCGCTGTGAAGTATCCGGACAATCACCCGCTCTGTTCACACATGGGCTCAACCGGACATTACCCAGACTTTGTACAAGGTGCTGGCAGGGTAAAGTCTGTTTAATGTCCAGTACAACTGATTCTGACATTTGCGTTCACACATACAACTCCTCCGGGTAATGTCCGGATAGTTTCAGGTTTGCAGTGCATGTGTGAAAGCAGCTCAACTTACATAGTCATTACAATAACGGATTTATTAACAATTAGAATTTTTTGACATATTTTGACAGCCAGCCTTTTTATGGCAAGCATGTAAAAATTATACTGTAAATATTTGTGGCATTTAAACCAACTTTTGGAGTTAATTGGGCAAAATCTACAGTGAAGTACTACCATCTCCTGGATGGGAGTCTTTCTAGTTTTAATAATCCATGCATGCATGCTACTACTAGTACTTGGTCGACCTCAGCCAGGTTTTCAAGAGGCTGCTCCACACACTCCGCTCCAGGCTGACCAGCTCGCTGGTCTTCTCTGCTCTGGTGTCTTTTTTCAGTACCCCGACATACACGGTCTTCTGCCTGCCGCATCTCTTGCCGTGAGTTGTTTCCCACAAGAGAACTTGATGGGCCCCAAGCCCCGGGTGCCTTTGGCAATGACCTGAATTTTACATGCTGTTATCTTGTCACCAACCCTTGGGAGCTCGCCCTAAAGGACGGTGTTGTTCACATGTTCCCACCAGGAGATGCCAAGTGGCACCCGCAACATGCGGGTGTAACAGCCATTGAGCGACATCTCAAGGGTGGAGGTGAGGGTCCATGACTCACAGCCGTAGAGCAGGACAGACTCCACAGTGGCAAAGAAGGAGATTCTGACCCCTCTCACCATATTGGAGCCCCAGATCATCTTCAGGTCATTGAGAGCCTTCCACGCCTTGGCCTTTCATATTTTGATGTCCTGCTCAGATGAGTTGATCCAAGACCCAAGATATTTGAACTCCTTGACCTCTTTCAGCCCTCGACCTTCCAGTGTCTTCAGGAGCTCATGCTCAGGTGTGTTGTACATGACAACCTGTCTTGCTCCGACGGATAGAATCGAATGCCTTCTTGAAGTCGATAAACATCAACAATGCTGATAAGTTGTTGAACTTCACCTTCTCGATGATGAGCCAGAGGGCCAAAATTTGAGCAACAGTGGAACCTTTTGCTCGGAATCTGTTCTGGTTGTCTCTGAGGTGAGGATCGATCGCACCTTTCAAGTGGTTCAGGATCATCCTATCATACATCTTTGCAACAATGCACGACAGACTGATACCCCTGTAGTTGTCTGTATAGGGATATGGGGTATAGGGATGATGTTGGAGTATGACCACTGGTCTGGCTTGTCATTCTTCTTCAGGGCGTCATTACACATCCCCAGCACGATGTCATCCAGGTCACAATTCTTGAGCACTTCGGGAGGTATGTTGTCTGGCCCAGAACTTTTTCCTTGCTTGAGGGAAGCTCTGACTTTGGCGTACTCTACGGCAGTGAAAGGCCCGTTGTTGATGTTCAGGTCTATAGAGATGTCGGGACTTCAGGAGCATTGCCAGGCAGGTTACAAAAGTGAGTGAACCAGGTGGTAACTCTCTCCTCTGGGCTTGTCCCTACAACTTGTCCCTCCCTCTTTCGCCTTCTTGTGCCCTGTGGTGTCATTGATGACTATCCTCTGCAGATTCTCCTCTTCCTTGAGCATGTTGTATGTGTTGAGCTGCTACTGCTGAGCCTCCTTCCATGCACTCTTGTTCTCCTCAGACTGATTGCTGTCCAAGTTCTGGTGTGCCCCCTTAACCACTTCCCTCCCCTTCACAACATCTGGGTGCTGTGTCCACAGGGACCACTTGAGTTGCTCCTTTTCTGGAATGCAGTCCTTCCTTGCCACTTCGTTCACTTTAATGAACCGCTCATATCTCTCTGTGGGGTCCTCTTCCTCCTCTAGCAACCGGAAGCAGTTGCGCACCATGACCGTGTAATGCTCATGGAGGTCTGGACGAGTCGAGAACAACTTCCAACTTGACATTAGTTGTACATCCATATTTGAAAGCCTTTATGATGCAAAATATAAGGGCTTAGAGGGTCACAAGTCCTGAAGAATAGTCGGATCCTCGAGCCTAGTCTCAGTCAATGACAATCTGGGAGACTTCTGTCAAGTCGATGACATAGCCTTGCTTCTCTCGTATCCCTGAGAGGGGCCATTTACCGGAACTCGCGTAGGGCAGGGGCGTCATTCCCTGATGTAGTGGAGTTGAAACCACCCCATTACCCGCTGTCTGCGGTAGCAGTAGTGTATCCCAATTATTGTAAATATCTCAAACAGACCCATTAAAGAACCATGTCAATGTAAAATTGAGTATTAGCCTTTTACATTGACCATTTTCCTGATGATGAGATGAGAATTTTCGATTTGTAATATCATCTCTACTTGGAAACATTTCATCAAGAATACTTAAGTTTGCTGTATTTTGTATTTGTTAAAGTAATGGCACTTCCAACTTTTTTCAAGTGAAATAAACAAATGGTCAGGGTAGGGATGGGTACCGAGACCCGGTATTAAACAGGCCCCGGGGCTAAATTATTAAAACAATTGGGCTCTTTGGATTCACAAGTGTCTTAGCTTTGTAGCAATACCCAATTTATACAAATCACAGACTTTGGAGCTATGCTACTTCTGCTTCCCAGCGAGTTAGCATGGCATGCTACACAGCTATGGAAAGGCCTGCTGGTCTAGTTTCTGTTGATACCAGGTTAGCTTACTTAGCTAACCAATAGCTTACAAACTGATCCTCGTGAGAGTTTGTCAAACATGGGCTGCGCCATGAACCCGCCGGCGGGTGAGGTTAAATAAATACTGTGGATTGATATAAAAGTTCTTTTTTCTCTTTATTAATTGCATGGAGGCTGTTTGGTGCTTTTATGAAACAGATGCAGGATTTGGACATCACGCCGGTTGGTCTGGTGATTATTAAAGTTGAAAATCCAGGTTAAATTCTTATATATAATAATGGACACAAAATAATTTTGTTTAATATATTTTATTACACACTTTGTACATCAACAAAATAGCAAAATATCGTCACGTTGGTTTAGTTTTGCTGACTCTCCCCCCATGCCGATTCCGTCTGCCGGTGTACTTTCTATACTGTCCACCCCTAATTATTTACATTTTATTTTAATATATTTATTATGAAAACACCCACGATCCGACCCGCATGTTCTTTGTTTTACCCAGAACCAAACCTGGAAATAAAATTTAGAAAAATTACCACCCGCGAATCACTGTTTTTGTGGGTCCGATGCACAACTCATGGTCCAGCGCAAGCTATGGAATAGAATTTGGATCGACATGTAGATCGGCGACGTCAGTCCGATATCCGATACGTGAATGACGTCCGTATCGGCACCCGATACCAATATTGGATCGGATCTGTCCCATCTCTACTTGTATCAGTACTCGGTATCGGCAAGTACCCAAAAGTGAGTACTCGTATTTGGTCTGAAAAAAATGGTATCGGTGCATCCCTGCTTGTGTGCATGTTATGTTGTGGACTGTTATACATAAGCAAAGTTGCTCATTGAATGAGTGTCTGTGCGGAGAGCTCTGCCTAGAATGAATCAATGATTGCAGAAGAGATTTTTACAGAAATATTAGGAGGGCATGTGTTGATTCAACTGATCTCCCTCTCTTTAATGAAAATGGAGTATATGCACTGTCTTATAGGAATGAGATTGCATCGAGGTATGACTTGAGATCGTGATTTAAATTTTTTTTTTATACACTTAAAGGTGCAGTGTGTAGAATTTAGAGGCCACTAGCAGTGAGGTTGCAGATTGCAATCAACTGAATTCCCCTCTGTGTCCATGGAGGAGAATCTACGGTGGCCGCGATACTAGCGAAAAACGCGAAAGTCGCCCTCTAGAGCCAGTGTTTTGTTTGTCCGTTCTGGGCTACTATAGCAACATGGTGGTGCAACATGGCAGCGTCTGTGGAAGGGGCTCCAGCCCCCATGGAGATATAAATGGCTAATTCTAAGGTAACGAAAACACAACAATTCTAATTTTCATGGGATTATACACTAGTTAAAACATACTTATGAATATTATATTCCATAGTCCATTCTATTTCTGTCAAGTCTGTTCCGCAAAATTCCACTAATTCTGCACCTTTAATTGTGCAGCCCACGTTGTCGTGTTTTTCTATCTTATTATTTAAGACAATATCTTGGCATACACCAATATCTTTTCCACGTACCCAGCACTTGATTAAGTGGATTACCGATCAGAGCAATTTTCTATTAGTCATGCCTAGTGGTAGGCTATTGGCCTATAAAAAAAGGTGACCTCTTAGGGTGACGTGCAACAGCTGGTGATACTGAAAATATCATCCATAATGTCCGGTGGGAAAATAAATAAATAAATGGCATATTAAATAATGTGTGGAAACGTGTTGCAGAGGCAAAGCAGGCAGGAGATTTTACGTGTTTTTTTTCTTAGGAATGTGCACCATAGGACTGCATTTAATCACAGTGAGAAGCTGCAGTAGAAAGGAAAGTTTCTCAGTAGTGAAGTGTTCAGCAAGATTGTGCTATGAATAGTTATAAATTATGGGAACCAACATTTTCATAAGGCCTGGGCTGAAAAATAGCCACCCTGTTCTTTTAAGAGAGTCCTTCATCACGTAGACCCTTGCATCCATGAACCTTGCCTTATCCAAGTATGCAACCCTGCATACTTGGATAAAGCTCCTCTCTGCTCTGACAGGAAGTGATAGGTCACATTCATACAAAGTTGGTTATTTCTGTGACACAATGACAAGATAGCGGTGGGGGAAATTATTTTTGTTTGTTTGGTGGAGCTGTATATAAATGGATGGTATCTGGAGATGGTTGTAGTATTTGGCAAGGCTGCTGTCACCCTGTGGTTTTCTGTGAGTGTACGTGAGACTTCTTGGGTGATAAACTGTTACACCCCTAGTGTGTAAAGATTTGAGCTGGAGCTCAAACTTGCGGGGCGGGGAGACCGTAGTGCAGGACTAGTTTGGAAACACTGCATTCGTCTTTTTTGTCCTTCTTGCTCTGGATTGAGTCAGATATTTTTCTTTTTAATGGTGATAATGTAATAATTTGACAGTGGTGATTTTATTTTATAAGTTAATGCCCTTAAACATTCAGAAGTATTCAGTATGAGTAAAATATTTTTGGAATACTTTACATGTGTCAGAAATCTGTAGTTTATTTCTATCAGACTTAAACAAAGTAAGCTTTTTCTTTAGTAAGAGATTGATAACAGAATATTATGCACCAAGTTCTACGTGGTTGTAGAACAGAAGTATAGAAGGCTTAACATTTCCTTTTATGGCATTGCAGTGCCTTTTAAAGGAGGAAATGACATCATGACATGCTGAATAGGAGCTCACAGCGACGCTGTTGCATTCCAGTTGTTACTTGTCTTTGAGCAGAAGCCTGTGCGCTTGAAAACAGCCTCCAAACTCTCAAACCTTCCCACACTTAAAATGCACAGAGTTGAGTTGAAGGTACAGCTTGGAGTTAGGGGCTAACTAATATATATAGCCGCAGTTTTCTGTGGCGTATGCCATGAAAGTAACTTACACACAGTATAGTTCCCTAGATACAATAGATCATGTTAATCAATTGAACTGCGGTCTGGTCTATACTGTCTATACAATTTGCTGAAATGTGTTTATCAGAGCCTGTACATGGTTACAGCAGTGAAACTTATCTATCTATCTATCTATCTATCTATCTATCTATCTATCTATCTATCTATCTATCTATCTATCTATCTATCTATCTATCTATCTATCTATCTATCTATCTATCTATCTATCTATCTATCTATCTATCTATCTATCTATCTATCTATCTATCTATCTATCTATCTATCTATCTATCTATCTATCTATCTATCTATCTATCTATCTATCTATCTATCTATCTATACATCTATCTATCTATCTATCTATCTATCTATCTATCTATCTATCTATCTATCTATCTATCTATCTATCTATCTATCTATCTATCTATCTATCTATCTATCTATCTATCTATCTGGTGAAGGCGGTGTGCAACAATCATCATCGGGGTCAGTTATAACATAAAATGCTTTTATTTTCACTGTTGTGAAATACTGGAATTCTGTAATTGATGCATTATTATTATTATTATTATTATTATTATTATTATTATTATTATTATTATTATTACTAGTAGTAGTAGTAGTATTGTTAATATTATTATTATTATTACTATTATTATTATTTTATTTTAATTATTATTATAGTACATTTTTACATTATTTTAAAT
>OMKR01111148.1:2648-19389 GCA_900302355.1 Cyttopsis rosea | reverse complement strand
GGTGCCTTTACATAGTTATACTACACTGATGTGAACACACACAGTGCTGAATTGTTTGAGTTTGAGATTTGAATCCTTATCAAACTTATCACTACAAACAAAAAACAAACAAACATGATATGTTTGTGTTGGAATAGGCTTTTAACACAGAACGTCTTGGGCCTGAGGGAAGGGTAGTGTTTGACAATCTATTCCACTCTGCTGCAGGAATTGAATATTTCAGTAATTCACTTCAAAATTCTGACCCTCCGCCACTCAAACCCTGTCTGGAAATGAAGTTAAAATTAAATTAAATTTTTTTGTTTTTGTTAAGAAACTGGGTGCATGGTACGACCTAGCAGGGGGGTTCAGACTAATATTTTAACATTTCTATTTTAATAGACACCATATCTCCGCAGGGTGGGAGTGCACGTTTCACAATTGAATTAACTCTGTAGGACAAGGAAAAAGAGAAAAAAAGAAAATGCCTGACTTCAGATGAACAAAAAAACATCCCAAACTAACAGAAGAACGACATGGGTTTTTCCCCCCCTTTCTCTCCCATTAACTTTTCTCATTAAATTCCCATTTGTGTAGAGGGTTCCAGCAGGGAGACAGTTAGTGTGTTTGATAAACAGCTGCTGTCTCTCCATTTCCTGGATTAAAAAAAAAAACTTAAACATCAAGGGAATTGCAGCAGTGGTATCACTGTTAAATTATTTATCTTTTTATTATTATTTTAATTATTATTGTGAATTCCAAAGTACAATATACTGTATGTCTCTGTCAAAAACATTACTGCTTAAAAATGTATTTGGGATGCTGTGGCTACCACAGGTGGTGAGTAACTGTTTAAGAAAATCTGTTTTAACATAATCACATAAAATAGTGCGGTGCTGAACCCAGAACGTTTATGAGAAGTTTACGAATCACAAATGATTTTTGGGTCCCAAATTTTGCGGTGGATTCATGTTTAGGTGCGAACGAAGATAGGAAATTGATCGGTCTGGTCAACACTCTACTTCTAAAAGTAGAATCCTCAACACTCAACCGAGGACGCTAGACGGATGTCAGAATGGTTGGAAACCACACTTGAATTGAAACACTGAAGATATAGTAGCCAGGGTACTGTTACGAAGACAGTATTTAAAACATTTACTACAGTATATAGCAGGAGTGTCCACGCCTTATGTACCAATACTGTACACTAATTTACATGTAAACAACAGCACAACGTACAAATTGGGCCGGTGGGCCATGGTCCTCTGTATGGTGGTGTAGAAAACCGAGGGGTGTGTGTCAGTGTCAGTTGTGGTCACGGCTGCAGTTAAATGAAATACTCTTTGGGGTTTTGGCTGGGAATGTTCTCGCAGTCGGCCTGGCCGTTGAAGGGGAACTCGGAGCATTCCTCGGGCTCGACGCCCTTCACTTCCTGGTTCCTGTACGTCTCTTTCCTCCTGTACAGGTATCTGGCCACGACCGCCAGCACCGACGCCGTTGCAAAGATCGCCACCGCGATCACGCCTGACAACACAAAGGGAATTAAGGAATTAGAAACGCAACCTAAAAGTGACATTTGCATTCGTGCATTTGTGCTTCAACAACGGTCTATCATTTGGTCACAGCATCGCAGGATAGAAAATAAAAAACAAACGTGTAGATAGCATGCGGTATAAGCTCAATAGTAATGCCTAATATAAGGTCGTATTACTGAATATTAGTTACATAATGCATACAAGAGACAGAGGCATGAACTAATTTCTTCATGCTTTGCAATTCACTTAACGCAGTTAACGTTGTAATTATGTGCTTTTAATGATGTCTGATGATAAATAAGCTTGCAGAAAACTCCTCATGTAAATTAAGTTATTAATTAACCGTACATATATGCATTACCTCCAGGAGCAGTAAACGGTAATGGTAATGCATGAAGACTTGCCACTTTACAACAGTTAACCTAACAGTTAAGAGTTAACAAACCATTTTTTAATGTCTGTCAATTAGGTCACTTAGGTCTCCAATTAGTAGACTTACCTGAGTATACAAGCTTACCAAAGTTTGCAAAAAGCTTAGTAAACTTATGCATTAACATTTATTAATACATCATTAAGCCCTACACTCTAATTTGAAAACAATAACACAGTGTTTCCATATTGTATGTATTCACAGACTGACTAAATTAAGTGACAGAAGACTTTGAATGAGGAATTTAGAGCTCCGGGCTCCACAAGAGTCATATTGTTTTTCCTGAGGGAAAGTTCTATGTAGTTCCAATTACAAAATAGAGGAATTTTCAGACTATTGTCCAGTGGCTTCAAAATTGTCTTTAATTTGAAAGATTATGGCAAGAAAGAATTCTTTCTTGCCATAATCTTTCAAATTAAAGGAAATTAGTCATTAGTTAGTCACCGACTCATCTGATGAAAGAAAGTTCATTTTTTTTTTTATTATTTTCTTTTAAAAGTTTAAATTAGCTTGTGCACACAGACGTTGGGCCGTCTGAATGGTCAATTATAAATGACTTCCCACTGGCTCTTGCATTTTTTTTTTTTTTACTCTAATGGATTAAAACTATTAATTCTGGAACAATCTAACCTGTGGGGAATAAAGGCCACTTTAAACAAAATTTTAATGGAAGCTGTGCTCTTCACATCACATTTATCTATATATACACAACCAATATTTGGAAGAGTCAACTGTGGGAAACCATTACAGTTTCAGAGTTACACTTACCAATAAGTAATTTATCATTACATTTCAATATGCTGGTTATATTACTGTTACAGTACATTTACCTTAAGCTTAACCCTTAATCTCAAGACCATCCCATAATGTATTCCAAATATAGTACATCTAACCTGTAGTTAAAAACAGTAAGATAACTTGTCTCTGTAAAAAAAGTAGTTCCTGTCCGATGTATCACATGTTACTGTACCTCCAATTAGAGCTGAGTCACTCCTCATAGAGTTGACTAACGGTTGACCTGAATTCACTGACCCAGACTGGTCTAGAGCAGAAGAAGAAGAAAGAGAAAGAGAAATCTAAAGAGGGACAACAAGGAGAAATGGAGAAATGTACACACAGGAAAATGGGCAAGCGAGAGAAACTTGAATATCAAAGTTCAGAGTATAGCCCATAGGCTTTCTGAGCTGACAGAGGCCATTATGTACAATGGCACCTTTCCAGAGAACACCAATTAGGGAAGCATGGAGCTGTACGGCCACTAAGGGAACACGAAATGAACGCCGAACTCCATCGCGGCTGAGAAATAATTAACTCGGACAAATTGTTTTCCTTATCCCCCCAAGAAGGAAGACCGTAGGAAAAGGAAAATTATTCCCATCCCAAAAATATAATATTATGTTGGTTAACAAAACAAACCTGAATGTCTGAAAATGTTAATTCTTAATCAAAAAGTTAAATCTCAGGCTATATCTAAGACTTGCCTGTTTAGCCAAAGTGTTTAGGATGTCTTTGTAACAAGTCTTGTGTTTGGGGTAAAGTGATGGACCAGGAGACAGGTGGGCAAAATAAACTGACTTTAATGCGTGTGTTTTCCAACAGAACCAATCAGCAGTCTTTTCAGCCTGCTAAACCAATATAAAAGACTTTCAGAAACTGCAGGACGTCACCCAGTACAGGAGTGGGACCCAGCCTCGCTGTCAGGAGAGAAAGAGCGAGATCAAACATACAGCAGATTTTAAAGACTCTAATAACCTCAATCTCCGACAGCTGCATCCCCTGCCGGTTGCAAGAGCTGGCTCCCCCCACCTGCAGATGGTGCCAAAACCACACCCCACTACCGCAGTCTTTTTCCCATGTTAGCGGCTGTCTGAATATACGTGCTGCTAAAGAATGCTCAAAATAAAACACCAAATGTTAGTATAAAGGATTATGGTCATGAATGTTTTTGAGTACCACTGCTTTCTTTTTGCGTACCACTGGGATGTACACATACATCAGTTTGGGGCATAGCTCCCTCTTACCTGATAGGTGCCGTGTGTTTTCTACCGTGTAGGGATTGGCTGGAGCAGAGGAGCCACAGTTGGACCGGATCAACGGGCCACTGATTATGACGGAGCTGCTTTCCGGGTGGAGCAGAGCTGCTTTCAGAGGGCTGATGGAGTTAAACTGAACAACGGATAGACAGCCGGTGAAACCCAGAGAGGCCAACCGGGCCAAGTCTGGATCCAAGTCTTCAGATTCTAGAGAGAGAAATGCAAACTTACTATTTCTGACATAATATATCTTTTAACTTTCTGTTATTCCTGTGGGACTAATGAGGGCAGATAAAAAAAAAAGCCTTTGTCACAAGTGCATTGTTACTGGAAAATGTACATCCAGGAACCAGTTATCAATACTGCTGAGAACCAACTTACTCGCCTAGTGATCACGATGGAATTTAGATGTCCTTGCTAGCCCACTAGTCCAAATACAATTTAGTTGATTTTCTTCTGCTTTGGAAATGTAGCATGTTCATATTTGCTGTGTGTTTGTCTTTCCAAACCCCCCATAATAACAATTATTCAAAGTGCATTACTGTGGATGCTGCAGCTCACTGCTAAGTGTGTGTATACCGCCGTTAAAGGACATTGTGAATGTACTAGGTATCGAACCAATGATCCCTGCAGGTCATTCTCTATAATGCTGGTCTTCCCTTAGCAAGCCAAACGTAATTGATAATCACAACATTCTCTGTATTGATACTCATTGACTCTTAGAATTCCCTGTTAGGCTGCAGGCTGTGACAGTGTGAGTGTGTGATATGAGACACACACCTTTTCCATATTCTGAAGGCTGAGAGTTTTCTGGACTCTGTTCCAGATTGGGAACAGTAATAGCAGACGTACATACACACAGACACACACACACACACACACACACACAATCTATTTCAGTCGATTCTGTGTTATTGATTCACCTCCAGCCACTGTCTGTCATTCCTCTCATTCCTCTCTGTCATTCCTGTCATTCCTCTCTTCCTTTACATGACACACACACCCCTTGATGTCTCCATTATGCAGACTAAAACCCATTCATTATACACCTCTGCTATAAACTCCTTCATTCATGTCAGAGTGGGAAACCTGTGACTGCAGAATGTTCATAAACTCCGTTCGACAACACACACACACACGCACAGACACAACAACAACAACACAACAGACACTAGAGTGGTGTTATTGATTCTTCTGCCAGACAGTCCATCATTCTACATGACAGGCACACACACCTGGTTCTACCCATTTATTTGATGCACTTAATTCTACACCTATACAGCTGCGAAGCCCCATGGTTGAGCTGCAAAGCCCCACAGTAGAGGCGCAACGCCCAACGATAAAGCTGCAAAGCTCCAGGGTAGAGCTGTGAAGCCACACAGTAGAGCTGCAAAGCTCCAGGGTAGAGCTGTGAAGCCCCAGGGTAGAGCTGTGAAGCCCCACAGTAGAGCTGCGAAGCTGTATAGCTGTGGAGCCCCACGGTAGAGCCGCAATGCCCAACGGTAAAGCTGCAAAGCTCCAGGCTAGACCTGTGAAGCTCCACCATATAGCTGCGGAGCCCCACGGTAAAGCTGCAGAGCCACAAAGCCCCACGACGCACTCAGACACATTTTTACATGACACACACACCCTTGATCCCTCCATTAGGCAGACTAGAACCCATTCATTATACTGTACACCTCTGCTATATGCCCTCATTCATGTCAGAGTGGGAAAACTGACTGCAGAATGACATTAACTCTGTTCAACAACACACACTCTCATTAGAGCTCTGTACACCCCCTCTCTCTTTTTGACTGCAAATCTATGTCCCTCTACCTACATTTCTCTGACTGTCTTTCTATCCATCTATTTCTCTGTCAGCATGAGCCTCTGCATGACTCTTCGTTTCTGCCTTTTTTTTTCTTTCCCTCTGCCTTGCTTGCTATCCTCCCTCTCGTCTCCCCCCCTCTATGTCCCTCCCTCTCTCCCACTATCTTTCCTCCTCTTCCTCTCTGGCTTATCCTTGCAGGTCCATTAGTTTGGATGATTGATGACAGGGTTGGCAGGGAGTGACAGAAATCTCACTTTCCTACAGTTTTCTCTGAAGCTGATCGGCCTGTCTGCTCCTCTGGTTTGGTAGAGGGAAAGAAAGCTCACACGCTAACATGGCAGGGGTCCCGACCTCTCTGTCAGACTCACTTGTTATGCCAGGCTGTATTACATCTGCTACTTCACCTCTAACATTTACATTACACCACTCCATGTTATATCTCCATGTGTTGCAAGCTTACATGTGTTATGTTATCACAGTATTTTAGACCCTAGTCCAAGAAGGACTCTCAGCTTCTGAACAGGATGTGGTGTGTGGTGCACATGTCTGGAGCCCTTTCAACTTCCAAGTGCCATGGTCCGTTTTCAAGATTCATCTGACAAAGGTTCTTATAGACAGTGTATATTATCAATTTTGAAGTTTGAGGTCGCTGTGTTGATATTAATCGATCTGAAATGGTTTGCTAACAGCATGGGAGGACTGTGGATAAGCCCCCAGGGCTTCCTTCCTCTGAATCATGGGTTCTTTTGATTTTTATATCACTGAAATGTATTTTACTGTCTTTTCTACTTCAGCAAATAAATGAACTAGTGAACCCTGCTAAAGTGCTACAAATTACAAAAACATTCAAAAGTGCTTTTCATGAAGTTATATCATGAATATATGCAAAGTGAGACATTTGGGGTTTGGTATAATAATGACTACAGCTTGTTTTGAAAAACAGCTCGTACAGGCGCCAAACTTCCCCGAGGTCAGTGTTTTGGTAGACGAGTCTCTGATCTCCCCGCGTCTCGTGTTCTTAACAGCTTATGTCTCAGTCTGTCTCTCTGATGACGCCGTTCAAAGACATCATGAATAAGTCATGACAGAGCCAATTACACTGTCGCTGTGACTCTGTTTGGAGTCCCTGCCCGTCTCAGCAGGAGCTGACGCGCTATAGAGAGATAACAACTTGCACTAAACATATATTATCTATCTCTAATAACTCTAACTAAAGAACCACTCAAATATGTGTTAAACAACCATCATGTGACCTGTTGAAGAGCCTCTGAATGTGACTGAGCCACAACACAGCTGCCAGTGAAATACCTGAAACCACTTGTTAATGCAACACAAAGCTCACTTATAAATTGTATCAGAAGTTCTAAGTACATTTGTTTACATCTCAGCTGAAGGTTAAAGTGCCATCTCACCAGGCACTCTCCCCAGAACTATCGACTTGATGGCGCTGAATTCTCCGTCAGAGCTCAGGTTGAACTCTTCCCTGATGTTCTGATCGATCTGAAAAGAAAACACTCAGTGATTCACTTTGAATTACACTTTAACAAACCATGACTACCCAGTCTTGGTTGATCAAATTTAATAATCCTTGAATGTTGAGACTTGGACGCCAAGTCTCAACCATCGGTGAACATTTTAATGAACACCATTGTCAGTATACTCAATACAACAGTGAGCGAGTAGCAGAAATGATCATGTGTAGGCAGCTTAACAGTTCTTTCAAAGTGTGCAGCTGCACACATGCTAGATTGGAGTTTAACAAGTT
The DNA here is from genome assembly GCA_900302355.1 of Cyttopsis rosea. NCBI lineage: Eukaryota > Metazoa > Chordata > Actinopteri > Zeiformes > Parazenidae > Cyttopsis > Cyttopsis rosea. The sequence goes on along the minus strand of OMKR01111148.1, from coordinate 11,834 downwards.
CTGAAAATGACCCATCCTCTTAAACTTTGATGATTTATGCTTAAAATGGGCTTAGCAAATCTTATAGATAGAATTATTATCCAGGGTGCTAAAGGTTTACGTAGACAATTTGTGTGAATTTTCACATTTTGGAGGAAAACTAGTCTATAGTTGAACTCCAGCAGTGCTGTTAAAGATTTCCCTCAGCATGACAGAGAGGCAGTGGGCTCTAATGGCATGGCTTTGAATTATCCATGGGAGGAATCCTCCAGTGGGGAGCATTTTTAATAAAGGCTGCTTTTTCCAGAAACTTCACCGCACAATTGTGGCCAGTTATCTCATTCAGTTTAATGTGAGAGAGATGGCAGGGATCCAGAGGACTTTATATAACACTAACAATCAGCCAATTAGTATGTAGAAAAGGCTTTGAAAATGTATTTGCTAAATGTAAAAAAGTAATATGGTCTAATGAGTTATACACACCGCAAAAAAAATTATTTAATGAAGACCAGTGTACAGCCAATCTCCTACCATGACCTCCCCAAACACCTGATCTGAACACCATTGAACCTTTGTGTGAAGTGTCGGAGTGAATAATGTGAAGTAGATTTCCACCTTCTTCTCTCCTACAAGAACTAAGGACTTTTCTTCTTGAAGACTGGTGGAATATCCCACTAGACAGTTGAGGACTTGTATGATAGCATTCCATGCAGCTTTTCTGAAGGCAAAGAGTGGCTCTACTCCTTATTAGGTCCTTGATATTAAGATATTGCTGGGTGTTATTTTGTTCACCCTCCTGCATGTCAACATAACTAATAAACATTTATTTTATACTTGGCATGGGCTGCATGGTGGCTGTATCAGGTGCTTTGGGGAACTCCAGCAGGTCACATGATGCCAAATTCAGGTCCTGAAGTGAAGCTGAACTATACGCTATGCAACTCAGAGACTGAGTCAGACTAAAGATTCATGAAGATCCAATCATCATGTTGCGTACACAAAGCCGAGGTCACCTTGCATCATCTCAGAGCGTTGATAGCTATGAAGACATTCAGGGTGCTGAGAGAAGATTGGAAGAAGTTTACCTCATACATCACAACAGACTCTTGGTAATGATATCTAGATTTATGAGGGGTGGAAGCCGGGCCAGATAAGGACACCTCATATCTCATCCAGGGCTCCTCCTGTGTAATTTGTCCCTGCTGGCCTGCTGTTGCCGCAACCAGGACATAAAGGTCTGTGGCTGAACATGCACTGTGACACAGAGTGCCCACTGCTCCTGGCTGCCCCTGGAGGAAGGACGGCCAGGATGGGATAAATGCAGAGACTGTATCTCATCGTTCGCCACTCCCTGCATGTGTGTGTGTGTGTCACCTTCCGCATGCGCGTGGTAAATGTGTGATTAATAAATGATTCTTCATTCTTCTTCTTCATTGTTCTCTATGCTACTGTGTGAGAGTGTGTATGCCTTTGTGTGTGAATGAATCTCTTGAGTATTTGTCTCAGTAGCTGTGTCTACATGTGTGTGTGTTACCTGGACAGAGACAGAGTCCAGCACTCTCCTGATGCTGACGGTGTGAAGCTTTCCATTGGCCAGATTCCTCACTCGGCTCCTCAGCACCTCCGGCTCCGTGCGGCCGCCCAGTCTGTATCTCAGCTCCAGCTTGTCTACACACACACACACACACAAAGAAGGCTAATTGTACTACCTGTTTGACACACACTTTGACTAGAAACCAGAAAGGTATAGCATTCAAAAAGCTTAGAATCGCTAACATTATAATGTACATAACATTTCTAAACCAATGATAAAAAATCGGCCTCCACTTGCACTTGCAACACAATTAACATCAGACACACAGTATTGACACTGCCACAGTATGAGGCAGATAATCGGGGAGATGTAATTAAAGTTTTCATCAACGGAAATGCCCTTGTCCTTCGACATAATCTGAAGCTATCTCTGTATATATGTACTTTCCACTTCAAAAAGGAACACAACCAGAATTAATAAAGCTGTTCACATGAAAAGGATTAGCGCTAATTCCTCAGCAATAACGCTACATGTAATTTATTTTCTGAACATTAAGTGCAAGTCTGATGAAAGATCACAAAGATGAATCCAAGACATGCAAATTACCATTTAAAATAGTTATCCCACATAATCCTCTGAAAGTGGCTCATAATGTCAGCCCTTTACCACCCTTCAGACAAACTAGAACAGGCTAATAATTCAGTTGAAGATCCAATCTATCTGATCATGATAATTAAAGCATGTAGTTTTGAAGAGGAGAAACAGAGAGAGAAAGAGAGAGAACTCTCACATGGGATTTTATTGGACTCTTGAGGACGAGTGCACTTACCTGAAGCCTCCTCGATCACCATTGCAACCCTAATGCCCAGGTTTACATAGGGTGACCACATTTCCAAACCCCCAAACTGGGATTCTTAAGTGTACCATGCAGGGGGTGCTTTGTAAAGTAAAATACATCTAAAAAAGTTTAATAAAATACGAACCCAAAATAAAAACAGTGTTTTTATTTGTTTTATTTGGAGGAATGGGTAGCAGTCAGTCGTGGTTTTCAAAAGGCACTCCAAAGGCAACTTGTTGAAACGTAAAAACGCGTCGGCAGAAATCACAATGTGGGTGGGCACAGAGAAAATTAGGTGGGCCTAGCCCGTCTAAGACCAATCATACTAATAGGTTCTGAAATGCATATGTTAACCAAAATTGGCCATTCCAACTATACTTGCCTGAATGCACCACAGTTTTAAATCATACAAGCCTTTTACATCAGAGGTAATACAGGCACCAAGACGAACATTAACAGCATCGCATTGGCTGGCATGGCAGACACACACACACGCACCAAACATAAATAAATGCATAAATAAAATCCAATTGTAAACCAAAAAAAAAACGATACCCAATAAACAATAATATTGAAATAGGCAATAGGCTAGCAGTAGGAGACGACGGGGCTTGGTGTTGAACACTCAAATTATGTCATTATAGTCCAACGATTCAGTCAGTTCTTTCAAAGGAGAGCAGGGACAAAGAGTTCAGTTTGTATGTCATCATTGATGCCATGATACCATTTTTTATCCAACCGACAGTTGAAAAGAGTCTTTCAACAGTACGGCTTGTTATGGATAGGGTGACAAGGGTATGACAAGGCGTTTGAGCATTAATTTACTTTTTTTTTTAAACTAGTTCCAATTCTGATTGAACTAGTTAGAAATCTACTATTTGATAACAAGAATTGTAATTGTTGATATCAGAAATTTGAAACCGCTTCCCATTGCTTTTCAGAATTGCAATTGTGATATCAAGAACTGTAATAATTGATATAAAACAAAAAGGACACTAGTAGGAGGGCTGCAGAGTTCTAAGATGGGTAAAACACTGCTGTGCGAAGGTGCTCTTTGGTCGAAAAATAGGGGAAATGGCGGATCCAATCCAAGGCACTCTACATAATATTAAAAAGCTTTTATCAAAGGCTAGTTTATGAACAGATAAAAACATGCCAACATGTTTCGGCCTTCGTCAGGGCAAAGTCTCAAAGGGCTTCACAGACCCACATTTCACAGAGAAATCAACAACATCCCCTTAGTCTAAACCTCCAACTGAACCAGGAAAACTCCCATAAAAACCCTTTGGGGAAACAGGAAGAAACCTGGGGAAGGGTGTACAGAAAGAGGAATCCCCCTTCCAGGATGACCAGGCTGCAATGGATGCAGAGTGGGCAACATTTATAATATGAGTCTTACAGATCAATCATACACAACATAAACAGCATACAAATCATAGGTTATTGTAATTGTATACTATGCATTAATATAGTATGGAATGTTAAAGCTCAACAGTATAAGCATCTATTTGCTGGAGCGCCGCAGGTAGATGCCTCCAGGGCTCCAGGTCAAGTAGACGCCTCCAGGGCTCCTCCTCCATATCTGGAAAGCACCTAGAGGGGGAGAGAGAGAGAGAGCGGCAGAACACAACGGGCCAACACACAAATGCCAAGCACCAGTGGTAAGGGGTGGATGGATGTAGGTAACAGGACGAAAACGATTAACCAAATGCAAGGCTGTAAAAACAAGTTTTAAGTCTTGATTTAAACATTTTTACTGAAGTAGCAGCTCTAATTTCCGCAGGTAGTGCATTCCAGAGTACTGGGGCCCGGAGTGAGAATGCTCTGGAGCCTGCGGACTTCTTTGTAGATCCTCTCAAGTTCCATCAGGTTGGATGGGGAGCGTCGGTGCACAGCTATTTTCAGGTCTTTCTAGAGATGTTCAATCGGGTTCAAGTGTGGGCTCTGGCTGGGCCACTCAAGGACATTCAAAGACTTGTCCCAAAGCCACTCCTTTGTCATCTTGGCTGTGTGCTTAGGGTCGTTGTCCTGTTGGAAGGTGAACCTTCACCCCAGTCTGAGGTCCAGAGTGCTCTGGAGCAGGTTTTCTTCAAGGATCTCTCTGCATTGCTGCATTCATCTTTCCCTCCATTCTGACTAGTCTCCCAGTTCCTGCCGCTGAAAGACATCCCCACAGCATGATGCTGCCACCACCATGCTTCACTGTAGGGATGGTATTGGCCAGGTGATGAGCGGTGCCTGGTTTCCTTCAGACATGACACTTGGCATTTAGGCCAAAGAGTTCAATCTTGGTTGCATCAGACCAGAGAATTTTGTTTCTCATGGTCCGAGAGTCCTTTACGTGCCTTTTGGCAAACTTCAAGTGGGCTGTCTTGTGCCTTATACTGAGGAGTGAAAAAAGGCCTGATTGGTGGAGTGCTGCAGAGATGGTTGTCCTTCTGGAAGGTTCTCCCATCTCCACAGAGGAAGGCTGGAGCTCTGTCAGAGTGACCATCGGGTTCTTGGTCACCGCCCTGACCAAGGCCCTTCTCCCCGATTGCTCAGTTTGGCCAGGCGTCCAGCTCTAAGAAGAAGAGTCCTGGTGCTCCAATCAAATGAATTTACTACAGGTGGACTCCAATCAAGTTGTAGCAACATCTCAAGGATGATCAGTGAAAACAGGATGCACCTGAGCTCAATTTTGAGTGTCATAGCCAACAATGTGAATACTTATGTACATGTGATATTCTAGTTTTTTATAAATTAGCAAACATTTCTAAAATTCTAAAGTGCCTGTTTCTTATGGCTGTTCCTGTTGCTTGCCAGCACTCTAAGATTAGTTAAAATGTCAGGTGCTCTGGCCTCAGGTAAACACACTACTGTGGCTGGCCTTCTAAGCTTGACGTGGCGGGTGATGGAGTCACCTACAGTATGACTAAGGTGCGGGAGCCAGGAGGACTAGCTGGGGTAGGACTAGCTAAAGGGGCGAATCTATTAGAAACCTCAACAGGCTCTCCGTGGCTAGCAAGCCACTTAGTGCTAATGCTAGCCGGGCTAGCAGGCCGGCTACGACCCACGATATCGGGGGTACCCGTCACATCTAAAGTTATCAAATTACTCTACTCTCACTGACGGACACATCCCTCTAGCAGGGACAACCTCTCAAGGAACAGGGTGCATGAGAAAATTTCATACTCACCACTGTGTCGGAACAGCACGCATGTCGGTTTGTTTATAGCTTGTAGCCGCCAGCCGCTGTAGCTTGTAGCCGGTGTAGTCTGAGGTTCACAGAGTCTCACCAACACACTCACGGGAACTGAATCCGAGAGCGAAGGAGAAATGAAATGAAAATAGACAGGTACCAGTGGTTGGATCCAGCAAACGCCGGACCAAACAGGAATACGGGACAAACACAAGCTTGAAAATACCGAGCACGAGCATGCACGAGAAGACAAATAAACAAGTAGATTCAAGCGAAAATTAAAGCTAATTAAATATATATTAAAGTCCAGAAGCTATGATTTGTAAAAAAAAAAAAAAGAGTGAATGTAAAGCAGATTAAGCGATACAACTCCACGAAACAGCAAAGTCAGTGGGACACAGCATTCGTCATGTCAGCCAGCCTGTAGCATCACAGAGAGAGGGAGTAAGGCAATTACCAGGTAAGGCCATCACTGTAAATTTATCGCCAGAGGTCAGTGTATACATCCATCTATTAACCAACATACTTGTCAACACATACATACACAATATACAACTCAGATAGTAGGTCTATAGAAAAACAACCATGTCAATAGAGTTGAATTTGCTATGGTGTTTCCTGTTCATTCAGAACAGGAAACACAATAGCAAATTCAAGTTACAGATAATTCGTAGAGAGCTTTGTGGAGAGCTTCCTTTAATAGGTTTAGCCTCTGAAGAGGTCATTTTAGATTCAAATTAATTCTTAAATCTGACAACGGGTTTAATCAATTAATTCTGCAAATCAAATTAAGATATTTAGAGGTTAATTTATGAAAGATTTCAACACCTAATTTCAATCTGTCAAAATAACAGCCTCTTCTTCAGAGTAAAAAGCCCTTTCTTCAAAACAGAAGCCTCTTCTTCAAAATTAAAGTCACATTTTCTTTAAAATAAAAACCCTACCTCACCGTCCTAGCAGGGCCAGGTGCTCTTTCGAATTGTTGATATCAGCAATTCAATTCAAGAATTTAATTCTTAATATCAATAATTAAGTTGTATCTTTTGATATCAAACCTGAAATATTGATATGAAGAATTCCATTTTTGATATCAACAATTCAAATTCTTGATATCAAGAATAGCGAGCATTGATTGACAAAAAGAAGAGGCAAAGAAATAACACACTCAAGGACCAGGGTCCACAAGCTCATGGGCAATTTGAACGTTTTTAACTGTATGTATGGCGCAATTACTGTGGCTCGAGATTTGGAATCTTTACCAAACAAAGAACATGAACATTTTAACAGTGCTATAAATGAAATGACAGTTAAACAAGGCTTAAGTTAGCAGCCGAGTTTCATTTTTTCATGGTGCGTTCAAATTCCTTTGAATTCTTAGCCTTTTTTAGTACACACAGACCACTTAAAACCAGGTCCAGATCAAAAACTACTGTGCTTATAGTAGTCAAACCTGGACTACATTATAATAACAAGCTTATATTGCATTTTAAACACCATTTCTGATTTGTGAAAGTATTATTCTATTTGTGAAAACAGTGTAATGGTGGATTTTACTGGATTTCTAAGAATAGAAGTTTCACAAATCAGAAATAATGTTTAAAATGTAATATAGAATTTATATTATAATCTCGTATAGGTTTTACAACCATATGTACAGTGTAGTTTTTGAAATATACTTGGTTTTATGTGGTCAGTGTGGGAAAAAAAAACAGTAAAATCAACCTTTTTCCTGTTTTAACAAATCTAGTCCCTGTTTGACAACTACAAGTACAGTAGTTTTTCATATAGACCTGGTTTTAAGTGGTCTGTGTACTAAAATAATGCTAAGTATTCCGAGTAATTTGAACGCACCATGAAAAAACGCGCCTCAAGAGCTTCATTTAATAGGTTTATCCCGAAGAGGTCATTTTAGATTCAAGTTAACTCTTAAAGCTGCCCTAACAACTGGTTTAGTCAATTAATTCTGCAAATCAAATTAGAATATTTACAGCTTAATTTATGAAAGATTTCATCAACACTTCATTTCAACCTGTCAAAATAAGACCCTCTTCTTCACCTTTTCTTCAAAATAAAAGCCCTCTCCCTCACCGTGCTTGTTGATGAGCAGGGCCAGGTGCTCTCTGAGGTGGGAGGAGACGTAGAGGAGCAGAGCAGGACTCTGGCTCGTCATGAAGCTCAGGGAGACGCTCTCTCCTCCCGGGGGGCCAGAGGAGTGGAGGGAGGAGGGCAGGGCGCTGCTGTTCCTGCTCTGCTCGGAGGGATCCAGGACGGTGTAGAGGAGAGACGTTCCTGAGCGGAAGCTGGCGGACACCTCTGGAGGGAGGGAAAGGGAGGAAGAATATGAGAGCTTCATCATCCTTCTGATTTTCATAGCATTTTTATAGCATCTTTGCACTTCAAATAAACAGTATTTGAATATATATAGTATTTGACGCCATCAGTACCTAATGAACTGAGATGCGTTTTGACACCTGACTTCTAATTGTAATATTCATTCATTCATTCAACCTTCATTTAATCTGGAAAATCATTGAGGGCAGCCCTCATTTTCTCAACAAGAACACATCAACGAGAAATCTCAGTGTTGTAAATTGTAAGTTGCAGTGACAGTGTAGTAAGTTGCATTCATGTCAACAACCGGCGTTCTTACCGTAACATTCCATCCGTGCAGAACACATTTAATATGAAACACACATGATGCCGCCTTCACAGAGCCCAAGTAGCCGAGCGGTGAGTCACTGAGACTTCAAATAGACTTTTATAACACCTTCTCTTCATGGATCCCTTGATGTACTATGCTCCAGCTCAGTAGTAAATCATGGAAAGAGGAAGTCGAGTGTTCTTTGAAATTATCTAGATTTGTGAAGTGGTTCCTCTCTCTACCTCTATGGCAGAAGGCTCCAGAGGGTGTGTGTGTGTGGTGTGTGGTGCGTGGTGTGTGTGTTTCTCTCTCTACCTCTATGGCAGAAGGCTCCAGAGGGTGTGTGTGTGTGGTGTGTGGTGCGTGGTGTGTGTGTTTCTCTCTCTACCTCTATGGCAGAAGGCTCCAGAGGGTGTGTGTGTGTGGTGTGTGGTGTGGTGGTGGTGTGTGTGTTTCTCTCTCTACCTCTATGGCAGAAGGCTCCAGAGGGTGTGTGCGTGTGTGTGGTGTGTGGTGTGTGGTGCGTGGTGTGTGTGTTTCTCTCTCTACCTCTATGGCAGAAGGCTCCAGAGGGTGTGTGTGTGTGTGTGTGGTGTGTGGTGCGTGGTGTGTGTGTTCCTCTCTCTACCTCTATGGCAGAAAGCTCCAGTGTACGCCGACAGGCCACAGTCGCAGGAGAAGCCGCTGGCCTTTTCCAGGCAGCGTCCCTGGCTCTGGCAGAGCGACCCGTAGGTGCTGCAGTGTCCCGGGCAGCCGGGCCGAACTCCAGGGGTGATGTCGGCCCTCTGCTCCAGGTCCAGAGTCACTCCGTTCAGCCGCAGAGAGCGGATACAGCCTCGGAAACCCTTCTGTCTGGAAGCCGTTCCTCCTGCCACACAGGGAGTGCAGGACAGTTAGATCAAAGCCACAAGTTCCACCTCACATGACATTTACATTGACATGACAGATACTTTTTTTCTTTTCTTTTTTAAAATCTTTTTATTTTATTTTGCATTTCAGAAAGGAACAACATA
>OMKR01111137.1:0-13194 GCA_900302355.1 Cyttopsis rosea | reverse complement strand
ATTAGACTAAACCAAATGATAAGAAAACAAAAATAAACGATTTGACACATTGGAAAGAATCAACTAAAAACCAGAGCAAACTGGAATGCTATTCAGCCCTAAACAGAGAATCCTCGATGGCAGATTACCTGACCACTGTGACGATCCAAAACTAAGGAAATCCCTGACCATGTACAGACTCAGCCTGGAGAGAGGCCGCCACGGGCAGACCTGGCCCCTCAGAGAAGACCGTGCACCCACTGGTGGAGGTGGAAACCCAGCTGCACTTTTTAACCTCCGGCCACTGCTCCTGGCTGCCCCTGGAGGAAGGATGGCCAGGATGGGATAAAAGCAGAGACTGTATCTCATCGTTCGCTACTCCTGCATGTGTGTGTGTGTGTGTGTCACCCTCCGCATGTGTGTGGTAAAAAATCGTGTGACGAATAAATCATTCTTCTTCTTCTTCTTCTTCTTCTCTTCTCCTCATTCGCTGAGGCAGCAGAACCCCCGGAGCTGGAACCGGAGCTGGAACCGGAACTGGAATGTGTTCCGCCCGGCAGGGCAGATGCAAGGGTAGAAACCGTGATCACAACACTCCCAGGGCCGTTCCCGGTCAGGCCACGCAGCAATGGTAAGTAAGCCCTGAACCAGGGGGTCCGGCAGCAGGATGGCTGTCCTGCTCTTTGCCTTCCAGAGGAAAGCCTACGGGTTCCTCACACTCCCCTTTGGGCTTTCATTAGCCCCATGGGTGTTCACAATACGTAGAGGCAGCTATAACACTGTTACGCCAGCAGGGGGTGAGAGTGTACAACTATTTGGATGCCAGTCCCAGAGAGAAGTCAGTCCCACCTGAAAAGTCTAGGCTTCGATATCAACATGGAGAAAAGTGTCTTAACCCTGAGGCACTTTTTTAGGCATGGAGCTGGACTCTGTTTCGATGATGGCCCATCATTCTTTAGCCAGAGTTCAGGCCATCAAGTCATGCGCATCACACTTCGGACCCGGACGGTTACCCCTGGGCCACACCAGAAGCGACATCGTCAGCGACGCGAAACCGGCTCGTCATTTGACGATTCGTCATTTCCTTCTGGGTCCATCTTCATTCTGACTACGACACGCTAGCAAAAGCAGCATTCTCGAGACTTTAATCTTCAAATTGTGAAATTTCTCAACTTTCAATGGGCAAGTGAATCTTTGCTTTCATTTTCAACCTTTTACTTTTAATTTTATTCACATTTGGAGTCTGTTTACAATGTATTGACGTAGTTGGATTCGATGGTGAGTTTAGCGTTTATATTTCACACATCAGCTTCTGGCTTGAATACAACACGTTTTATCGCTGCAATGAGTAATAATCTTTAAATACAAGCCACTTTGCCCAATGTGTAGTATTTCATACAATTGTACCCACGGGGGGCATTACAGTAACATTATAACATGATATCTCTACAATTCTGTTGTCTTAAATAAAATGAAACTTGGTACACAAGTTCTCCATGAGAATGTGCATGACATATTGAAGCATGGCACCAATAGCCCCATCTTGTGGCCATTAATAAGACACCACTACATATTAACTGCCATCTCTTAAATGAAATATTCCATTTTTTTTTCATATCTAGTTTATTTTAATGATAATTGATTCACACACAAAAAAGAGCATCATGTCACTGACCCAGGTATAAAAATAAAGATTCCATGGATGATATGAGAGTAGGTTACATGAAGGAAGGGGAAAGAGAGCATCATATAACAAGATAAGATAAGACACTATTAATCCACAGAGGAAAATTCCGGACGTACAATTTTGCATAGATAATGCAATTTTGGCAACATTTCCTCAATTTTATCTGTCTGTCAAAGTGTTCCATAACGCTGTCACTCATATATTTATTTTTGTTGATTGTTTTCTGACAGCTATGAAATGTTGACTACGGAACTTCCTTTTTGTTTCTTTCCATCTACCTAAATCCCTAAAAGAAAGGTGGAGCTATAAACGGTACTGACCATGATGTAGGAGGCATTGATGTAGTCAGTTCCTTTAATACCGGGCAACGGTGCCAGTCCCACCCTTGCTCGCTCCGCTGGTCAGAAGGGGAAGAAATAAGGAGAGAGGGAGGCAGAAAGAAAGAGACAGAGAGAGAGAGAGAGAGAGAGAGAGAGAGAGAGAGAGAGAGAGAGAGGCGTGGTTATTAGTTGAGACTTGCTGTGGTTATTTTCAATTAACTGCATTTAATGTGATGCAGTGAATTTGAATAGTCATGAAAAACCTATCTAGTTGCAAAAAAAACATAACCCTGTATATATATATATATTTTAAACACACATTAAATCATTAATGTGCATGTGTATGTGTATAACATTATAATGGTCTTCCTTTCCTTCTCCACACACATAATTCCTAAGACTATGTTGTCAATTTAGTTGAATAAAATTCATTTTAAGTGTGAATTATGTCTAAATCTGAATTATCGTTTATAGTGGTGAGCATTTGAACCATTACTGCTGGAGCCAGTTCAAGTCATTAAATTTGTGTTCAATGAATGAGGTGACTTACATGGCACAACTGAAGAGTTTCGATTCTTCTCCTTGTTGCACTCTTTCTGAGCGTTGAAACATTCCACAAATCTGGCATTGCACTGTGTTACCAACTGGAAAGCAAAATGGAGACAGAGATTACGAGAGAGTTAGAACAGCAATGGAGTAATAATTTTGTTGATTTTTATTTTATTATTTATGTTATTATGATGATCTTTTTCATGTTTATATTGATTAACTTGATAATGGTGACCGATGTGTCTTAAATTGATCTTTTGTAGGTGTTAAAGGACAGGATGGCTAGTTGTCAACCTTATTAAAATGTTGGTTCCCATAATTTATAACTGACAATCCCATAACATCCCATAACTGCTCATAGAAATTGAGAAATATGGCAAATGTATAAGCCTTAAAAAAATGTTACATCTTGTTATAAAAATAATCTCTAGAATCTGTACCTGCACCCCACCACTGACTCAGCGGCGCTGAGGAGATTAGAGGAGACATTGTTATTAAATAGATTTGTTTAATGTGTAAAAATGTTCACACTCTTATATAAATGTTTATTCACAAACTAAGGTTAGATTATCTCAAAGCTCCGTCAGATGCTGAGAAACGCTCAAGATGGTTATTCGAAATCTTTAATCCAAATTAAATTCTAACGTCAATAATTAGCTAACCAGATTTTTCTAACCATTTTTATTTAATAATAATGAATAAATATACTACTACTACTACTACTACTCAGAATGTTATTATTAAGGTAATAAAGTCTGAGATGCTGTGGCGCAATCGGAATCTGCAAGGCGCATCAATGCCCCAGGATGGTCAGCAGAGAAAAAAATATTCCTAAACCCCACCAAGAAAAGACACCCTCAATCTATGAATGCTTCTCAGATTGTGCGTGAGTGTGTGTGTGCGCGTTTTCATGCTCCACTGCAGGATCCAGCGCTCCTGTCACCTCCTTCAATCGCCCAACCCTACATTACAACAAACAATTTAAAACAGTTTATTAGGGCCCGGTGCCTGGCTGTTTCTCCAAACAAAAACAAAAGCTGTGTTCTCCTATCTTCCTCCGTTCCCCAATTGAAAGTAACAAAAAAGAACACACCCTGCAAATATTTCAGTCCGGATTCAGAGCACTTCACTCCACTGAGACGGCCCTCACACCCTCAAAGACGCAATCGGAATCTGCAAGGCGCATCAATGCCCCAGGATGGTCAGCAGAGAAAAAAATATTCCTAAACCCCACCAAGAAAAGACACCCTCAATCTATGAATGCTTCTCAGATTGTGCGTGTGAGTGTGTGTGTGCGTGTTTCCACACTCCTCCGCAGGATTCCGCACTCCTGTCCCCTCCCTCGGTCGTCCAACCCTACATTACAATAAACAATTTAAATATGACATTAGCTTTCACTGTTATGCTGACCCGTGCAATTGTCGTACTCTAGAGGCGTGTCTTGCTGAAATTAAACAGTGGATGTCTTGTAACTTCTTGCTTCTCAACTCCGAGAAAACTGAGATACTAGTTATTGGTCCTGCCAGACACAGGCACCTGTTTATGGATACTACTCTGGACTTTGACTGTACTATTACCCAAAGTAACTCAGCAAAAAGGAGTTGGAGTTATATTTGACGCCACTCTCTCTTTTCAGCTGCATATTAAAACATTACCAGAACTGCCTTTTCCCATCTTTGCAATATTGCCAAGATACAGCCCATTCTATCCATGAGTGATGCGGAGACCATAGTCCATGCATTTGTAACATCCCACTTCGATTATTGTAATGTGTTGCTCTCTGGCCTTCCAATGTCTAGTATTAAAAGCCTCCAGTTAGTACAAAACGCTGTGGCAAGAATCTTGATTAGGACTAGAAAGCTTGACCATATTACCCCTATACTGGCCACCTTGCACTGGCTCCCAGCTTACCTCAGTTGTGACTTTAAGGTTTTGCTACTTACCTATAAAATACTACATGGCCTAGCACCATCCTGTCTTACTGACAGATACCCCTTTTCCACAGTCATGTCCATAAATATTTCGACATTGACACAATTTTCATCATTTTGGTTCTGTACATCATCACAATGGACTTGAAATGAAACAATCAAGACGTGCTTTAAGTACAGATTTTCAGCTTTAATTTGAGGGTATTTACGTCCAAATCAGGTGTTAAGTTGTTAAGGGACAAAAAGTAATTGGACAATTGGCTGCTCAGGTGTAGCATGGCCAGGTGTTTGTTATTCCCTCGTTATGTCATTTACAAGGAGCAGATAAAAGGTAATTTTAAGTGTGGTATTTGCATTTGGAATCTGTTGCTGTCAACTGTCAATATGAAGTCCAAAGAGCTGTCACTATCAGTGAAGCAAGCCATCATTAGGCTGAAAAATCTAAACAAACCCATCAGAGAGATAGCAAAAACATTAGGTGCGGCCAAATCAAGTGTTTGGTACATTCTTAAAAAGAAAGAACGCACTGGTGAGCTCAGCAACACCAAAAGACCCGGAAGACCATGGAAAACAACTGTGGTGGATGACAGAAGAATTCTTTCCCTGGTGAAGAGAAACTCCTTCACAACAGTTGGCCAGATCAAGAACACTCTCCAGGAGGTATATGTGTCAAAGTCAACAACCAAGAGATGACTTCACCAGAGTGAATACAGAGGGTTCACCACAAGATGTAAACCATTGGTGAGCCTCAAAAACAGGAAGACCAGATTAAAGTTTGCCAAAAAACATCTAAAAGAGCCTTTACAGTTCTGGAACAACATCCTATGGACAGATGAGACAAAGATCAACTTGTACCAGAATGATGGGAAGAGAAGAGTATGGAGAAGGGAAGGAACTGCTCATGATCCAAAGCATACCACCTCATCAGTGAAGCATGGTGGTGGTAGTGTTATGGCATGGGTATCGCTCCCAATGGACCTGGTTCCCTTGTATTTATTGATGATGTGACTGCTGACAAAAGTAAGAGGATGAATTCTGAAGCGTTTCGGGCAATATTATCTGCTCATATTGAGCCAAATGCTTTAGAACTCATTGGACGGCGCTTCACAGTGCAGATGGACAATGACCCGAAGCATACTGTGAAAGCAACCAATGACTTTTTTAAGGCAAAGAAGTGGAATGTTCTGCAATGGCCAAGTCAATCACCTGACCTGAATCCAATTGAGCATGCATTTCACTTGCTGAAGACAAAACTGAAGGGAAAATGCCCCAAGAACAAGCAGGAACTGAAGACAGTTACAGTAGAGGCCTGGCAGAGCATCACCGGGGACGAAACCCAGCGTCTGGTGATGTCTATGTGTTCCAGACTTCAGGCTTCAGGTCATTGACTGCAAAGGATTTGCAACCAAGTATTAAAAGTGACAATGTGATTCTAACATGATTATGTTAGTTTGTCCAATTACTTTTGGTCCCTTAAAAAAGGGGGGGGCACATATAAAATTTGTTGTAATTCCTACATTGTTCACCTGATTTGTATGTAAATATACTCAAATTAAAGCTGAATGTCTACACTTAAAGCACATCTTGATTGTTTCATTTCAAGTCCATTGTGGTGATATACAGAGCCAAAATGATGAACATTGTGTCAATGTCCAAATATTTATGTACCTGACTGTAGATCAGTGTCATGTCAGAGGTTAATTATCATGACAACTTACTGGCACTTGAACAATTCTCTCGCTTAATTTCTACTGTATGCTCATGGGCAGGGGCTCGGTGAAAAGTAAGTATTGAAATGCGATTGTTTTTTGTAGTAAACCATTAATTGCCATTATTAATAAGAGGGTGGGACTGGGGGTCCTCCTGGTCATTTGTGTGACATTTGAGGGAACAGTGCTCGAAAGAACAGAAACGGCACGAGTAAGGACAATGCTTGGGAATAATTCTGTATTAACGTTGATGAACAGTGAAATCATTTATTATGTACAATATTATGTACAATATGTAACACACACAAAAAGTGCTACGCTGCACAAATGTCAGTTTCACTTATATATATATATAACAAATATATATATATATATATATATAACTACCTACTACTTCCTACTAACCACTACTGGATTTTCATTATGATCACATCCACAAAATCATTTGGCTCAATGCTGCATAGAGCCAAACACAGAGGCATTTGGTTAGATGGGTTTGAACTGCCAGTGTAACCAGTAGTGTTTAAAATACCTTAAAATACCTTAAGGTACCATAAAATATCAATACCTGAAAAACGCACCAAAGGCATCCAAATTAGCTGTCCATTGGGATTTAGTTTTGATGGCAATGAACTCTCGATTAAATTACAGCATCGAAGTAATTTCGTAGATCTCCCGGAAAAACCTAAAACAAATGAATACTTGGTACGGTGCGGTTGGTGGTGGCACTTGAGGACGGATGGTAGCCACCGAGAACTCGGCCGCTATGGTGACTAGGGATGGATGGTGGCCGCTGGCCGTGTCTGTGCGGTGCCAGTGGCGTTAGTGAAGGATTATCACTTTGAATGGACGCCAGATCTCACCGTTGATCCTTCTGGCAGCGTCGTGGGACTAATTCAATGAAATATCAGTGAAAGACGGTGCCAAACACTCACGCTGGCACTTGTGCACTTGTGGTGGTCGTCGCAGCTTGGTCGCCAACTAAGCTATTTGCATGTGGGTTTATGGAGATTTATGCCACCACTGCCTGAGGTACTCTCCTTAAGTGTAGGCACAAGTGTGACGTTGTTTGGTTAGACTGTGCTTCTGTGTGCAGACCCCTAATTATCACCACAAGGGATTACGCCGATGATAAACAAATTCATATCAACGCTCTATGGGAAATAGGAATGGAAAGTAGTGCTTTATGCTCGCTGTCTGTCTCAAATTGGAGCGTGGCCAGTGCGAGCACGTGCGGGGCTCACTATAGCTTTTGTTTGGGACGACCCACATTACCAGAGGTCAGCTTTCCGTCTGTGTAAACAGCACTTTTATTTATCATTTCACCTTCTCCTCTTTCTCCGCTTTTCTAGCCAATCAAGGGTCTACCCTGCCGCTGACTGGAGCCCGAGCCGATCCTGTCACAACCGCCCCCCCCACCACCTCTGTTCCCCTCTGCCTTCCCTCCATTTTCCATCTCATTAACATTCATTTTCACCCTAATTGAGCTTAACAAGAAAATAATGTTTGACATTAAATCCTTGTGAACATGTGGCCTCGCTGATCTGTTGTTTCTTCTGCGGCAAATGTTGACTTTGTTAGAGTTTCGTTTGTTTACCCCGCTTAGTTCCACGCCTCCTGTATAATAGTCGCTCCGTCGCTCCGTCGCTTCGGCTCCCGCGTCGTTTCGATGACCTCTCGCTTGAGATCTTGCTGTTCAGCTACAGTTTACTAAAGTTTGTTTTCCGACTATATTTTCAGTTGTTTTTTTACGCCGACTGTGGCTGCTGTGTTTATTCCGCCGAAAGGCACTAGGTTACATATAAGTCCTGATGTTAACATTTAGAAGTGGTTGCCAAGTTGGCAAGAAGACGGACAAAATGATTGCCGAAATTTTATCATTTTATAATTGGTAGTCAATAGTTTTAACATACAGAGGTATACAACCATATGTAAATTGGTTGACAACGGGGTGACCGGACCACACAACATGGTTGACAATGGCCCAAATGCGGTTTCCGGGGGCAACTGGGAAATCATTATTGTCAGGCCCTGATATACATAAAGTGACCTTGTGAGGAGGGCAGTGCATCTGTAGTCATCATTCAACTATCAACGAACAAACGAACCAACAAATAAACAAAGGGAGGAAGAAAGGGAAAACAACAGAAAGGATTTGTAGTTGAGTGATGCCCTGTTCAATATAACCATAAATCCTGTGCTACCTGTGCAGCGCAGTATTGACAGCACTGTATTGACAGAGTCACTGAGGGGAGTGACCCAGCTTAAAGATGTATGAAAACAAGCCACCAGATCAGGACGGGAGGACGCCACTGGGAGTCGATCAGCGGTCTATTCGGACAGAGAATAGAGTGACATGCAACTCTGGACTAAAGGTAAATCCCTCACACTGGGGAGGAATGAGGTGCCACCAACAAAAATATCATGTGCTTCGGGGTTCTGATTTCTATTGACGGTTAACACACTTGACATTTCCTGACATTTCAGTATCTGAATCAACAGCCTTATACTACAAAAACATCCCATGCTCGGAGATCAGTGTTCTGATCATTTTCCTGTGCGGCTATCTCAGAACGATCCATTAGTCGGAACGGAAAGACCACACGCCAAAAATGACTTCCCCTTCACAACAGCACTGTTTCAAAGACGTTCCGCAATGTATGACTCCAAACATATTTCACGCTTGAACGTTTCTTAGACCTCAGTACACAGGCACTGTGTACCTCAGTACTGTGTGCTTGCACTGCTGCCTCACAGGAAGAAGGTCCTGGGTTTGATTCCCTGGGGCATTGTTGGCACCGTGCTCCGGCGGATTATCTCCCGATTAGGGGCCTTTCTGTGTGGAGTTTGCATGTTCTCCCCCCGTGCTCACATGGGTCTCCTCCTATATAAAAATTCAATCCAATTCCAATTAAAAAACACCATGTCACCTGTCCCTGACCACAACATGGATCCACCACCTGGAATTGGTCCCCAGGCGCCATTGAAGTGAAGGCTGCCCACTGCTCCTAGCTGCCACTGGAGGAAGGACAGCATGGATGTCAAAATGTAGAGACTACATTTCTCCAGCTACCACTCCCTGCAGATGATAAATAAATCATTCTTTATTCTCATTACCAAACTTGCATTTGGCCAACTGAGCTAATTGAAGTATAGCAAAATCTATTTATTATTTATTATTATTATTTTTTTTACCTGTGTTGTCAGCAGGCTTACATACAACACAGGGTATTTGTATGCCATTGCATCCAAGACAGAGTAAATCTGCAAGTGGAGTTCAAATCAACCTCAACCTGCAAAACCACTCTTTATTAATCAACAAGAACCACTTGCAATAACTCTGTCTTGTGGACGACCTGTGGGATGACAAGAGCACAGCATTTCTGTTAGACATGAACGCCGCCCCCTCTTTGGAGAATGATCTCACCATGATTTTATCGAGAAACAACTAATCATCATTACTTCTCCAAGAGGGGGAGAATCACCACGGGTGAGACAAAAAGTTATAGCAATAAAGGAGAAGAGAGGAAAAGGACGTAATCAGGAGGGTGTTCAGATGCTGGTAGTGTGTGCATGTGTGTGTGTGATGAGTCTACCTGTGAGTGCAGGGGATTGAGGTGGTGTATGAGGTCAGAATTACATCGTAGTGCCTCCAAGCAACGGAAACGGACTCACAGCCACACGAGTCCCACAGCCGCACCCCACCCCACGACCACAAGAACATTCCGAGCACAATGCATAGCAGCCACAGAAGAAGCCGAGAACCCGCAGAACAACACCTACGCACGAACCAGTCCCAGAGACCACAAAGTCACCATGCATCCCTGAGGTGCACACACACAACCCACACCCATCCGCAGGTGCCAGGCACGGACCACAGGCCCGGAGCCGATGCCGACAGACCGACAGTCCGGCAGAACCACCCACCCGCAAAGGCGAGGCCTGCCATACCGCAACCGGCCCCACCTGGCCACAAGCCCTGAGCAGGCACCCACAGCAAAATCTGTTTCAAATAAAACAGATTTAACTCTATCTGACATTACTCAAACAGCCCCAAATGTACTGTCCACATGCGGCGAAGGCAACAAAAGAATATCCATTAATTTCTTCTCATTAGATTTTTCAGGCCAAGGCCATATTGACAAGGCCATAAGTGGCCTTGTGATCTATCATAATGTAAAATGGATTGTATAGAGTCATAACCATTATTGTATGTATAGTATGTATGCAGTACGTACTGTCTTCCCTTGGACGTTTCTTACGCAAAGAAGCCAGCACGACTAAGTAGGAAAGGAGGCCAAGCTCCAACTTTTCCTTCACCTTCAAGTTGAGTCGAAGGTAATGGAGATTTTAATCTACTGTGCTGAATATTTCATGTTTCGCCGCTACACATGCCACGAGCTACAGTACAGATTGGGGGACTCGCTTAATGAATGCGACGGAGATGACACCCGAGTACCAGTGGGCACTATAAAAGGAATGGTGTCGCCATTCTCCGCACAGCTCGGGGCCATCAATAAAAAAAAAGGCCAAGGCACGTTTGATAGCAGACCTCTGTTCTGAGTTATGATTGGGCCAAGTAACTATCCCCTAATGAGGAGAGGAGAGACCACGGTTCCCTGTGGGCCTCTACATGTGGAAGAGGAGATGGAGGGAGAGGGAGAGATAGAGAGAGAGAGCAGTGCCAATGTGTGAATAACTCTCTAGTTGTAGTTCTGTATCTATGTGAGTGTATTCCTGATGTGTTTACCCCCAGGCACCTAATTCAGCAGCCAAATCAAACAGGTCATAATGCTAAAAAAGCATAGTCACCCTTGAGAAAATAGTTAATTTGGTCTTAAAACACCCTCCCAATACACTCATATGTAGAACAAAAAGAAATATTAAAGTGATATTATGCGAAATCAACATCCCCTCTTATCTTTCTGCATCATCTCCACAATCCCAGAATGCAATGAAGGACTTAAGGTTGAGGTGTAGAACTCTGAAGAGAGCTAGATAGATAGATAGGACACACACACACATGTGCACAGACCTGGTAGGACTCGATGGCCTCGCGGTCCAGGGAACGGCTGACGTAGACGTCCCCCGTATTAATGTTGATGGTGAAGAGGCCCCGAGGGTCCTGGTCGGCCCCGTGGCCCGTCAGACGGAAGATGCTGCTCCCCAAACGCTCCGAGGAGATAACCTACACACGCATATATAAATACAAGCATATGATCAGAAATGAAAAACAAAATCATAAATGACCTACTTTAAAACAAAAGTTACAAAATTATTATTACAATATATTTTATAATTATAAAAATTATAAAAATTATGCTTCATTGTTATTTGTGGCAGACCAAGGGGCCGTAGTTAACCCGTGGGCTGCAGGCAGCAGCGCAGCGAATCACCGCTCAAGCGGTGCTGATTGGTCCGACTCACAGGGCAGGAAGGTTTCTTAATGTTTGTCTGTCTTTCAGTAAGGGATCAGGTGCGTGGGGCTCAGGAGCCAAAAGACAAGCCCAGATCGCAGCCGGAGGAATGAGAGCCAACCGTCTCCGTCTGAGATTTTGGCTGATGACATAATAGATCAACCACAACCCCTAATCTTGGTTTTATTTGTTTCTTTATTTTCTATTTAATTGATATTATTATTATTATTATTATTATTATTATTATTATTATTATTATTATTATTAACAATTTTTATTTATAATAGTTATACAGTTAGTTACATTTACAGTTAAGGGCCCTTCACATAGGACGCAGTGCGTGCTGCACTCCAAACTCCATTGGTGTGTATTGGTTGCGCCATGCTGGACCTGCGAGTTGAACTTTTGTGCAGAGTAGCGCCGTGACGCAATCCCAGCTGGGCCAATAGAAACAAGAGGTGAAGGAAGTATCTGTGCAATGTGGATGAGAAACTGATTTTAGCTGTGTCCGAATTCCCCAAACTCTACAAGCCGTCCTTACAGGTTTACCGGGACCTTGGAAGTAAATCCTGGTCGTGGCAACAGGTTTCCTACCAAGTGGGCAGACCAGGGGTGTGTTTAAATGCAGTGGACAATAAATATTACCTAAAGATATGATCATGACTATTCCCTGTCATTAAAATAAGATAAGATATGATGGTCTGAAGACATAACATTTTAATATAATATATAATGCTGCAGGCCAATGAACTTAAAATGATAATACCATGTTGTAGAAGTAACGACAGCAGTCCAATTTTCATTCCAATGAGTCATTGGATATCAACCAAAAGCGTGCATGTGTGCACGTCCCATGTGAAGGGCCCAGCTCTGCATCCTGTGTGAAAGCCCCTTTATACAGTTAGTTACAATAGTTATACATTCGTTTTATATTTTATATATTAGCTCTGTATGTATATATTTGTATATTTTGTAAATTGTCCAAAACTGCGATTAACAGCATAGCGTCTTCAAATATATTTCTTGTTCATTAGAAATATATTTACTGGGTTGGTTGTTATGTGTGTGTTGTTATGTGTGTGAGGTAATTTGACATTTGCAACATCAAATTACCTACTGTACGTGGAAAGTGTCTGAAAAACTGATTTTCATTCTCAACACGTGTGCGGAAAGGTTTCTCTCGAGGATTACTCTCAACACTAATGAAAACATATAATAATAATAATAATAATAATAATAATAATGTATTATTAAAATGGAAAAGGTAGACTGTTATCATGTGTTGGGAACCTTAACAAATACAAATTAAATAAACCAATAAAATAATAACATAAAATAAAACAAATAGCTTGTAGAGTTGTGTTCGAGACCTATTTTTGATTTCACGTTTTATTTTCAAATAAGAAGAGTAGTCACAAGGTTTGACATCAATATCATTTCGATTAATGTTATTCACAGTGAAAGCGACTTTAAAATTTGACACCACTTAAAAATCCGTTTGACAAACATACAGTTATTACAGTCGTCGTACTTACATGAGACTGCCATCGCCAGCGGGACCGTTGCCACATCGCCCAGTGATGGAAACCATGCAGGTTGAAA
>OMKR01111135.1:0-10156 GCA_900302355.1 Cyttopsis rosea | reverse complement strand
ACCGTACTCCGGTTGGTTATCTCCCGATAAGGGACCTATCTGTGTGGAGTTTGCACGTTCTCCCCGTGTTCGCATTGGGTCTCCTCCAACATAAGGACCCCGACCAAAAACATGCAGAACACTTTCCTGTCCTGTCCCTGACCATGACAGGACCACCTGGAATTGGTCCCCGGGCACCGAAAATGAGGGCTGCCCACTGCTCCTGGCTGCCCCTGGAGGAAGGATGGCCGGTAATGGGATAAAGGCAGAGGCGGAATTTCGATCGTCACTCCTGCGTGTGTGTGTGTTTGGGGTTGTCCCCACCCTCTGCATGTGTGTGTTGTGTACGTTTGACAAAAATAAATGATTCTTCTGATTCTTCCGATTATCCAAAATGTATTGCACCTGTTGCAGACACATTGAACATCTGACCCCGAAGACCATTCACTGTTGACATGCTGGCAATTAAAAATACTCCTATAGCACTACTGAGTGTGCATTACTTTTCCTTCTCTGCATTTTCTCACCATAGCTCTGGGGCCTGGGGGTTTTTGAGTCGGGCCTTCTCCAGAATGGCCCTGGCTCTGGTCAGCTGTCCCACCCGCTCCTCGAGCCGAGACAGCAGCAGCCACAGCGACATGGAGTGAGGACACTTCTTCAGCTAAACCACAACACAAGGCACTGGTCACTTTCAGACTTGTTCAGAAGGAACTTTGCACATTACAGTGCAGTTATTAAAATGAGTGAAAACAGATCCTCACCCCCTGGTTGTAAGCCTCTCTGGCTTTCTCCATGTTCTCACACTGCTCCTCTATCTGGCCTCGCATCATCCATAGTTTAGGGAAGTCCTCGTAGTGTTTCAGGGCTTCCGTGCACAGCTCCTGGGCTGCTTCGATGTTCCCCAAAACCCACTCCAGCTTCACTGACTTCATAAACACCTGTGAAGAGACGTATTGTTTTAATCAAATGCATTGCTGGTTCTGATAAAATCTTGTTGTTAAAGTAATGTAGAAATACATTCAGTCCGGTTCCCTGGGGCATCACCTGAATGCTTAACTGCATCTTTGTTTACACACATTCATCCTGTCTGACAATACAACCACTGAAATATATTCAGGCTGAGCCAAACAAGCGCATTTAGAAAGGTTGCCAGGTAGAAAGGCTTGAAAAAGCACTTTCAAGCAGAGTGGAAGTGCCTGGCAGGCCTGGGCTTGACAGGGCGAGGGAGGGAGGAAAAGTGTGCACCTTGGATACAATGCACCATTAGCTCCAAAACACTCTTGCTATAGTGTAGATTACTAAACTGTATTATCTAACCCAAAGGGCAGCCTTACCTTAACCCTAGAATGCATATGGTGGGCCAAAAAGGATGTGGATGATTGTTTTCTTGCTTTTTTACCACTAGGAATTCCTTAATCAAGATGTTTTTTAGATGGTGTGAACTCATTGTGTCTCAATTAGGTCAATAATTAAATATTAATTAAACAATATGTACAAACTTATAAATGAAAAAAAAAAAAGCTTGGTCATTTTTGACCCGGCATATACATTCTAGGTTTGACACACCAAACTAATAATATGAAAAGTTATAATGGGAGATGTACTGCATTATATCCCCACCGAATGTCGAGCCAAAAGAGTTATGAAACTTCACCAGGGTCAAGCTCCTCATAAAAACAAAAAGTTTTCGCACACCCTCTCTCACACCCAAACTAACCCTGGCAGTTGGGGCACTGCTGCGGGCTTTAGCCAGCAGTCGACGGGCTCTCTCATACTCGTTATTCTCAGACTCCAACTTCACGGCAGCCAGCCAGATCTCCTCACTGTTCGGGTTAGCCTGCGAAGGTTAGAACATGGAGAACAAGGAGGTTAGAATTATACTTGTGCACAAGGGAACCATTTACAACATTGTGAGCATCTCTTTGTTAATATCCAGAGTATGAGTTGTGTGACCTGGAAGGCGAGAGCGAGGATGCCCCTGGCTGCAGGCACGTCCTCGGCCAGCCACTTGGACTTGGCCCCCATCAGCCACAGGACCTCTGCCTTGGGACAGTGAGCCACTGCCCTCTGGAGCAGGGCCTCCAGAGACTCTCTGGGGAGCAGAGAAACGGGACACAAGTCAAGAATAGGAGAGCAAGAATAACATAATGTGTCACAGTCGGTTTTGACAAGATTATTATCCACATCTCGGTTGGTGGATGATTCAAGGTCAAAGTAATAGTAGTACGTAGTAAGCACTTTAATGCGGGACCATCAAAAAAAGCTAATAAAAATACTGAGAACTATCAGTTGGCAGTTTTCTACAATGTATAGTTTGAGATCAATAAAATTAAAAAGGTTGTGGATGTGTCACCTGGTTCCGTGGTTCTTCTCAAAGTAGGCTGCCCGTAGCCATACACTCTTCTTGCTTGGAAACACCTGCAGGGCGTGGGCATAGATGGCCCGGGCACACTCCAGAGCTCCATGGGAAACACACTGAGCCAGAACACATAAACAGATCAGCCGTTACAGCCAAGTCAACTAAGCATGAATAAGTGATTCAGAAGGAATGTGTGCTGGGAAGGGGGGGTACCCACACTCTCTGCGTCCTCCATCCAGGTGTGTTTGCAGTCCTCTTCCTCAATGCCGATCCCTATGACAGCCCGTATGACGGCCTGACATGTGGCTACGCTGCCGGCCTTGTCGCACTCCTCTGCATCCTGCAGTGAAAAGAGAGACACCGATTTTTTCTAACGGAAACCCTGCTAACAAGATATTCTGGTTGAAGACTGTTTGAAACCTTTTTCAATATTTGAAGCACAATATTAGACATACAGATATGTTGTAACTGCAATTTCTGAGCAATTAAGTTGGCAGATAAATTCTCAACGTGTTTTAGCAGCATTCTGAGTTGGATCATTTTCAAAGCGCCTTGTGCCACCAAGCCTTTCAACTCAAATGCATTTAAGATAAATATTTTCCTCTCAGCTGTCCACAATCATCCATCCAAATTTAAGGGGAATTTTAAACCAATGTTAGAAATGTTGCAACAAACAAAGTGAATTAGGTGCATTTCAATCAGTTGGGTTGAGGGAATTAATTTTTTTCAATGTCAATAAATGGCTCTTGTGCAATAGGTAGACATGTATATTATTACACTATTATAAGCTTATAATGGCGGCATAAAAATAAAACAACACTACACCTGTATCCACTGTTCTCTGTTGATCTCCACGCCGTTAGCACGCAGGGAGGTGATAGCTCTGTCGATGATCTTCTCCACCATCTGAGTGTTTCCGTTGGCTTCCTGCAGCTTGGCGGCCGTGATCCAAATGTGTCTGTCCGTAGGAATGTTCTCTCGAGCTTTATTCAGGACACGCCGGGCGTTCTCGTAGGTCTCTAACCGAGCCAGCGCCAGCCACAGCTTGGAGATGCAGAGAGAGCAAGGTCACATGATCAAATATGATTCTAGGCTAAGGCTAAAAGAAGTGATTTCAGTTTTAATCATGAGGGTTAAATGAGAGAGTTGTGTACCTCCACGCTAGTGGGACAGCACTCTACAGCCCTGCTCAGCATGATCCTGGCATCCTCCGGCTCCTCCAGCTCCACCGCCGTCTTCCACAGACGCACAGACTTGGACACATTCTCCAGAGCTACAAAATAAATGATAATAACATTCATAATAAGTATGAAAGAAAAACTATTTAAACAACCATGCAAATAATGGATTGGGTTGCACTGGGACTTTGAACACATTAAAAGCCTAACATTCTACTCATTGCTAGCATATAAATACTAATAATAGATTGTTCATGGTTATAATAAAGCAATATCAAATATCCATCCGTCAGCGTGGAATGGTGGTGGGAACAGACTGGTGTGTGTGTGTGTGCGCGCGCGCGTGCGTGCGTGCGCAAGGAATCCTTGTGAAATCTTGTTTGTAACTGTATAGTTTCAGGGACTAGTATTCTGTCTGTGGGCTGATTTATCAGACACACAACAGATTCAGAGTAGTTGTCGAAAACCATTTAAAGGAAAAAATTAACGAAATGACACAGAAACGAGGTTCATTTTTTCATTGTTCTTCTGCCCTCACCTTTCCTGAGGACTCTCTTTTTGGCCCTGACATCCGTCTCCAGCTCTGCGGCTCTGATGTAGATGCGGACGGACTGCGGCAGGTGGCGTACGGCCTGCGCCACCACAGCCTTGGCGGTGTCACCAGGCTGGAGCCTGGCAGCCTCCAGCCAGACATCCTCACTCTGCGACAGAGGAGAACAATGAGCCGTTTGGTATAGAGCAGTTTTATGGGCAGCAGTTTGCAAAATGGTTACACAGTTGAAGCAGAGTGATGGATCTAGTTCTACAGTGTTTGATTGCTTACCTTGGGGCACATCTCTGTGCCCTTCATAATGAGGTTTCTGGCAACCTGCAGCTTCCCTGTCACTTCCTCCAGCCTGGCGGAGGCAATCCAGGCAGGGGGGTGGTGAGGGTTGGTCTCCCGGACGGATTTAAGTAGCAGACGAGCCTTCTTGATGTCACTGCACACAGATAAAGACACATTAACCTCTTTAGCACCGCGAACCCGCCAGCAGGTTCACTGCGCAGTCCGTCTTTGACGAACTCTCACAAGATCCGTTTTTAAGCTACCGGTTAGCTTCCGGTATCACCATAAATTAGACGAGCAGGCCTAGCCGTAGTTGTTTAGCGTTTCGCTGGAAAGCAGGTGTAACATAGCTCCAAATGTGATCTTTTTTGACAAAAGAAAATGGGCTTGACTATTTTCAAATGGGTCCCTTGACGTCTCACATCAAAATATCGGAATGAAATTGGGCTCATTAAAAGCGCAAGAGTCTAAACAGCTACACAGGGTTAACTTCAGGGTCCAAAACAGACCCAGTTCTGAATGCAGTGACAATACGTTATGTTCACCTTTTTTTCTTTTCCCCATTTCTGCACACTGTGGTACATAAACAGCCATGGAATTGCATAAATTGGGTATTGCTACAAAGCTGAGACTCCGAAGTGAATCCAAAGAGCCCAATTGCATTCTTGTGGGATGAAATATGGCCTCATAGTAACCATTTCAATGTGATGACAAGCATTTTTTCTTTAACTTGACCTTGCTGTATAAAATGACCTGTTGTGATCTCTAGGATAATCACAGGCTCATGAAACTCTAGAACTAGAATCTAGACACCCAGACAATTCAGAATTCAAATTCAAATGTATGGGATGTCCAGGTACATTGAAGATAAGTGCTTGTCATCAATCGTCATAATTGTCAAATTCACGCAAATCTCAATTTTCCAAAGTTATTGATGCTGCATCACAGCATTAGGTTTTCTAAAGTGTTTTTCAAGGTCATGATGTCTTCAGATGGTCTTTTGGGGGGATTTCTGACCCAATTTCCCCATTCCCGTCAAAAATGGCTAGAAAGTGTACCAAAGCTGTATAATTAATGGTATCAACCCAGAACTTGATGCAGCAACTAATCACACAGAATTGAGCATGGGAATGGCCATCATTAGGCATGAGTGTAATGTTTAAAGCCCCTTTACACTCAAAATATTAATAATTTTATCAGGCGAAATTAGAAATATGTTTATTATTTTTTACACACCACCACCCCCAATCTCCAACCCCTCCACCTGACTCGGAACCCAAGAAATGGGCCTGAAGGTTAAGAGGTAAAAGACAGGAAAAAGGATTTCTAGCCATTTACCTAGCAGCCATATAAATAGGGCTGTGCAACAACTATATTAATATTCAACAACCTTTGGTGGTATTATTATCACTGTTACAAACAGATACAAACAATGTACATGATATGATGTTTGATCCCAGGGCATTCCCAATGTCTCACCTAATGTCTCCTCCGTGGGTGGGGATCATGGAGTTGAGGTCTGTGAGGTAACCCTTAGGGTCCACCACTGTCTGTCCACTCACTGAGTCAGACACCTATACAATGGAGAGGAGGGAGAAATAAGGAAAGACATTAATCCTGTTCCTCTCCAAAACATCCAGCACTACAACAAATGATAATTAATTTCATAATTGACTTTTATTAGTAAATGGGACGAATTCACAAAGAATGGATTGCGGCTGCTAATAGCACCATGAATTGCGCATCAATTGCAACCCGCTATCTGTGCTGTCTTGGCGTCCAATTCACAAAATATATTGCGCTAATGATGCGCCAGGTTTGCTGCTGAGTGCAATTTGCCCTTGTTTTGCATCTGATTGCAATTATCCATGTGGCAAAGTAAATAATCTGTGCGTCAGCGGAGAGGGGGTGGGGTATCAATAGCTCTGCGGATCCTGACACAGGACACAAGGGGATTTTGTTTTGTTCAATTAGGAAAAGGAGTCAAATAAATACATCTAAAATAATAAAAATACACTGTTTTTATTTGTTTTATTTGGAGAAATGGGCACACGCAGGGGAGTGTAAATGCGTAATGGGACCCTTGCACCCCCCGACCCCAACAGTGTCTGCAGACGGAAATAATTTTCAATTTTCAGCGCTGGTGTTTGTGAATTGGACTTTTTTGCAACGAGGCTCATTTGCATATAAAGGGGTAAAATTTTCACCTAATAAATGCATATTACATAATTTTAATGTGTGCACATAGTACTGGTGCACCGAGACGCTATTTGAGTCGCAGCACAGTTAGCGGTGCATTTCACCGTTTGCGGATTCTTTGTGAATTACGCGCTTTCTTTTCCGCTTATTTGCACAGGTAAAGCGACCCCAAAAGCTGCGCAATCCTTTTGTGAATTTGCCCCTATGTTATTCATTTGCACCATAAAAATGACATTGGTAAAAAGGTAAACACTGCATGTTAAATATTTTAATATGATTCTGCACTAATCTGATCACTTGCATATGCAAATTTAATTAGATGAAGTTTCTGGGGATCAACTAATCAAATCGTCCATTAATCATTTCTGCACGAAAGGCACCTAAATCCAATCATGCTTAAGAGAAAAATATATTTTCAAAGCCCAAGTCTTGGCCTCTGAATTACCTGGCTCAGCCTCATATCCATGAGTGTGTTCCTGGCCTGGCCGATTTTCCTCATGTCCAGATCTCCAGTTCCGGGGGTCATGCTTCCGGGGTAGGGTGTGTTCAGGCCACCAAGCTAGTGACGAAAAAACCCCACAATGTTTACTGGACCTGAGCATAGCAGCTATTCTGTAAGAGGTGTGTCTGCGTGTGAAAAGGCTTCACACGCACATCACTTAACACTCTAAATGTAAATCCTTTGGGTAGGTAAAAACTGTTGGTTTGAGATGTATCACATTGAAATATATGGCAATGAAAATTATGATATTACAGCAAAACTGTAGTTTGGAAAAAAAACTGCTAAATCGTATACAATATGACAATATCTTCATTTAATGAAGATACAATACCACAGATAAACAATAAATGTCAAAATTATAGTCATTCATCACACTTGTATGCCACTTTACAAGGATGAAGAAAATCTTTTAAAAGGATGATATTAATGTAATGTTGAATCTTTTCACAATGTGTTAACTGACTCCTTGTGGTGCACGTGGAAACTACAGTGTGAACACAACTCATGAGGAGAGCAGTTCTTGTTTGTGTGCATGTGTGTGTGTAGTCAAACGGACCCCCTGCAGAGGGTCCACGGTGGTGTGGTTTTCTCCAGACTGAAGGTGCTTGGAGAAGAAGCTGTCAGGCACGGGGGTGAGCTTCTCGTGGCGCGGGTTCCTCTGCCGTTTGTTCCTGGCGTCTCCCACCTCGGGGATGCTCAGCCACTCGTCCTCCGACACCTCCGCCAGCTTCCTCTGCACAGTTAGAGGGAAGAGGATATGAGGATAGAACAAAAAAGAAGAACCCCAAAGTGATTAACTACCATTTAAGTGGAAATGCTTTGTTTAGCAATATGTCACAGTGGGTTCGGTGTGCCAATAGTACTCTACCTTTAGATCTGAAAACTGCTGCTGGATTTTTGGTCGCTCCATACGGTATTTCTCAATCTCCTCCTTCTCTCTCAGCTCCCTGTAAGAATGGAAACCACTTAAATCACAGAGCCTTAAAACAAGTAGTCTACCACCAATGTGTGGATATATAGTTTGTATGTTTTGGCAGAGATATAACAGCTCTTCCTTCTTCTGTCACCTTCGCTCTTTGCGTCTCTCATCCATCCTTTTGTCGAGTGCTGCATATATGGCGTCTGCCTCCTCATCGTCTTTCTCATAGGGTCCACTGGAAAACAAGCTTCCCGCATAGCCGTTAAACTACAAAAGAAATGTATTATTCTTTTAAGTATAACAAGCAAAGAGATTTTCTGAAACATCACATGAAATTATTAGCACTGGTTATTGAAATCAACACCATCACAAATGAACTGATCATAGCCAAGTCCCGTAAAGCTAGACTACCAACCTCATCATAGTTGGTGTCGTTCAGGTCTTCATCGTCATCATCCTGGTTCTTTTTCATTTGGTCCCCAACTGTCCTCTTCCCTGGTGGTGCATGCCGATCATCTACTGGGTCGTTGGCATCACGAGCAGGACCGATATCAGACCGGGTGGTGAAGCCAGTAGCACTGAAATGAACATATTTAATATACTGATGACAGCTATTGTGGCTCTCCTGAATCCTATCTCTATCATCTGTCACTTGGTTGAGCGAGTGGTGCAATGATTACTTTCATGAAGTTTTGTTTTGCCTGCATGTGCCACATAAAAATCTTGAAAGTATTGTCTAACTTACTTTGTTCATAACAACACACCTTGAAAAA
The DNA here is from genome assembly GCA_900302355.1 of Cyttopsis rosea. Lineage (NCBI taxonomy): Eukaryota > Metazoa > Chordata > Actinopteri > Zeiformes > Parazenidae > Cyttopsis > Cyttopsis rosea. The sequence continues at coordinate 1,421 of OMKR01111135.1, read as the reverse complement.
CAACTTCAATCATTTGTGCCATCTTCGATCCGAAGGTTGGCTTTCATGGTCCTCCAACTGTTTCTTCTGAAAAACTTTGTTGAACTGTGACCATGTTTTCTACTAAGCGGCTTAATAAACAGAGGAAGGCCGCATGAGCTACCTAGTCTGCATGCAGTGTCTACTTTGAGACAGTTGATCCCCCAGCTGTTGTTGTTCTTTTTTGAAGAAACTTCTGCCTGACCACACAGCCATGAATTGAAATATCCTGTAAGTAAAGTCCTGTAAAGTCATCCACCGCCTGCATTCCACGGATTCACGTGATCCTGATTGGAGGGCTGACAGGTACTACGCCTTGCCCAAAGCTGACCTGAAGGCTAGTGGAGGGAAGGAGAGCCATACTTTCTTTTAGTAATGCCTGTAACCAGAACTACAGCTGCAACTAACAATTACTTTCACTATCGATTAATCTATTGAATCTATCGATTATTTTCTCGATTAACCGATTAGTTGTTTTTGTCCATAAAATGTCAGAAAACGCTGAAAAATGTCGATTGCCAAATGTCCTGTTTTATCCACGACCCAAACATATTCAGTTTACCGTCACACAGCACTAAAGAAACCAGAAAATATTCACATTTAAGAAGCTGGAATCAGGGAATTTGGAAATTTCCTTCTTAAAAGAAACAACTCAAAATGATTAATCGGTTATCAAAATAGTCGCAGCTTAATTTAATAGTTGGCAACTAATCGATTAATCGACTAATCGTTGCAGCTCTAACCAGAACACGACCCGAGTCTTTGAGTGCCGAGTCTCTGAGTATCGAGTCTCTGAGTACCGAGTCTCTTGAGTACCGAGTCTCTTGAGTACTGAATCTTTGAGTGCTGAGTCTCTGAATCTTTGAGTACTGAGTCTTTGAGTACTGAGTCTTTGAGTGCTGAGTCTTTGAGTGCTGTCTCTGAGTACTGAGTCTTTGAGTGCTGAGTCTCTGAGTGCTGAGTCTTTGAGTGCTGAGTCTTTGAGTGCTGAGTCTTTGAGTGCTGAGTCTCTGAGTACTGAGTCTTTGAGTGCTGAGTCTTTGAGTGCTGAGTCTTTGAGTGCTGAGTCTTTGAGTGCTGAGTCTTTGAGTGCTGAGTCTGAGTCTCTGAGTGCTGAGTCTCTGAGTGCTGAGTCTTTGAGTGCTGAGTCTTTGAGTGCTGAGTCTTTGAAGCTGAGTCTTTGAGTGCTGTCTCTGAGTGCTGAGTCTTTGAGTGCTGAGTCTCTGAGTACTGAGTGCTGAGTGCTGAGTCTTTGAGTGCTGTCTCTGAGTACTGAGTACTTCATATTTTGGTCATAGGTGTGTTTTGGAGACTTGTGTATATTGTGTTCTGGTTGTTTTGTTGTTGTTTTTGTTTTTTTGACTTTTTATGCTAATTGTCGGTACAACAATGCATCAACCTTT
>OMKR01111134.1:5387-16796 GCA_900302355.1 Cyttopsis rosea | reverse complement strand
CACGTGGAGCGATCGAACCAATCACAAGACTCCGCTGTCCCTGTCTCTGTCCAGTTCAGCATCCAATGCTCTTTTAATGTTCCGTTTAACCTCTTAAGCTGTGAGGTGTTTAGGGGGGGTTGGTGTGGACCAGCAGTTGGTGCCACATACAAGTGCCTTACACCTTCAGAAAGCTGAGACCCTAACAAATCATTTGAGATGCAGCTTGACACTGTATGTCAATCTTTTCTATCAATTAAAAGGTAATAAACATTATACTATTAATTGTGGCTGATGAAGTTATTAATATTTAGAGTGTAAAGGGGCTTCATGCCTAATGATGCCATTCCCATGACCATTATGTGGGATTAGTTGCTGCACCAAGGTCTGGGTTGATACCATTACTTACACAGCTTTGGTACACTGTCTAGCCATTTCTGACCACTCGGGAATGGGGAAAAAGGGTCAAAAATCCCCCAAAAGACACCTGAAGACCTCATGAAAATGACTTTAGAAAACTTAATGCTGTGATGCAGCATCAATAACTTTTGAAAATTGGAGATTTGTGCAAATTTGACAATTTTGACAATTTCTGAGAATGGCTCAGAAAAACCCACTTATCTTCAATGTACCTGGACATCCCATACATTTTCTGAACGGTCTGGGTGTCTAAATTCTGGGTCCAGATTTCATGAGGCTGGGATTATCCTAGAGGTCACAATAGGTCATTTTATACAGCAAGGTCAAGTTTAAAGAAATGCTGTCATCACATTGAAATGGTTACTATGAGGCCATAATTCATCACACATGAATGCAATTGGGCTCTCTGGATTCACAAGAGTCTCAGCTTTGTAGTAATACCCAATTTATACAATTCCATTACTCTTTAGGTACCACAGTGTGCAGAAATATGGAAAAGAAATAAATGCAAAAATAACATATTTTCATTGCATGCAGAACCAGGGCTCTTTAGGACCCTGAAGCTACCCTATGTAGCTGTTTATCTCCGATATGGCTGCAAAGCTGAGACTCTTGCGGTTCTAATGAGCCCAATTTCATTTAGATATCTTGATGTGAGAGGTCAAGGGACCCTTTTGAAAATAGTCAAGACCATTTACTTTTGTCACAAAAGATCGCCAACCTTGGAGCTATGTTACGACCACTTGTATGACATTCTACAGAGCTACGGATAGGTCTATTCATCTAGTTTCTGTTGATATCGGAAGCTAACCGGTAACTTACAAACGGATCTTGCGAGAGTTTGTCAAACACGGACTGCGCCATGAACCCACCGGCTTGTGTGGGGAAATAATGTAGCAATTCGATTTAAGAATTATTAACTGTTTTTTTTAACTTAGAATTACAGCTGGACTATTGCAATTAGCCACGGCCACCTCAAAATCTGACATTGCCCACGAACTTGAACGTGACCTAACAGGTGTGAGACAGGACAGAGCTAGCGCTACAGTGAATGGCAACTTGGCAAGTAGAAGAGATGCGGAGAGACACTCCATTTCTATTTTAGATTTAGATTTATTTCTGAGTTTCCTACTTGTATGAAACGAAAAACCTAAACATCCGCTCAGTCCCAGCAGAGCCCCGTCTATCCGGGGAGAGACGTTTAGACAAAGACAGGGTGTGTTTTTATTTTATTTTAGATTTAGATGTATTTGTTTCCTATTTGAACAAAACAAAACCCGTGTCACGCACTCCGTTGTTCTCTTAACTTTACCGCATTTCTTTGTGTAAAAATCTTCATGTTGCAATGTTCAGATTCAATAGATAGCTGTTATGCAATAGGTAGTCATGTATTACACTATTATAAGCTTAGAATATGATAGTGGCATATAATGACCAACTAAATGACAAATTATCATTGTTTATCAGAGTTATTTGTATGACAATCTATTGTCAATGGACAGGTACTGATTTTAGCGCTTGCCCCCTACCTGTTATCATGAGAAGTTTTGATGGCTATCAGTTTTGGCAGGCCGTCAAAGTAGGAGATGTCTCGGGCTGCCAGGGAGCTTCTGGTGACCAGGTGGTTGAGGGTTCCGCAGATGTTCACCACCACCTCGGAGGAGGGATCGCTCTGACTGCTATCACCAGGTAGCTTCGACACAAGCGCGTTGACCACATTTTTGGCTGCACGAAGGGAAATGGGATTAAAAAAAATCTGAATTCATTAACAGCAGAGCACAAATGAATGCTGGGAAATTTGGGAAACTTGGGAAAGTTGACAAGTTTAGCCAAGTGCTCCATCGTAAAAAAAAAAAGGTTGCCGTGGTCATCCATCATCAATATATTATAATGCCAGAAAAAGCTGTGATATATATTCCTGCAGCCCTGCTTTCCCAATTCCAGCCGCTGCCGTGTTTTAGGGTGCCAATAATAAGCAGGTGTGTGTATAAGAAGTCATTCCAAATGCAATACAGATTGTAGGTTTCCAATGAATGAAGCCTTCTGGGGTGTCTTAGCCTTAAAACAAAAACAGCTCCTCATAAAAAATGTAATCTAGTATTGTAGTAGTTATAAATCTTGTTTTTCTAAAGAAAATCAGTTTATTTTAAAATAATGAGGATTATACACTAGTTAAAACATACGTATGAATATTATATTCCATATTCCATTCCATTTCTGCCAAGCCCGTTCCGCAAAATGCCACTAATTCTACACAGTGCACTTTTAGAGAAAATATAAAATCATGTTTTCAATATCTTTTAACACTGCACGTAAAGGGTTAAGTTCGTCTGACGTCAGACCCCTTCACGTGGAGCTAGCAAACCAATCACAAGATTCGCTGTCTCTGTCCAGTTCCACATCCAGCGTTATTTTAATGTTCCTTTTAGTTTCAGTCCGTCGCCGAGGTGCGGCGGGGCGCTGCGCACCGGGGGACTGGACTAGACCCCGAATATATCCCACTTTTTCAAACATATTTCCAGGAACAAAAAAATTATTTTTATATCTTATTTATATATTATATTTGGGTCAATATTTATTATTTCATATAATTTTAAGATATATTTTATTTTCCAAATGTAATAGGATTAGTTCAACGAACCGTTCGGTTCTTTATGTGTACCAAACCGAAAGCCGTTACACCCCTAATATATATATATATACATACATATATACTGTCCGTCGAGCTGCTAGTGGCTCCAGTGCATATGGACAGCCTTTACCACTACCTTGCCTGTGTCCCTGTGTCGGAGATCCCTGGAAAAGCTACTTGGGTGGCATGTCCGGCAGATAAAACAATGTTTTCTTTGTTGAAAATTGTAAATAATATAATTATAAAACTAATCAATAATTGAAACTCGTGCAGCTTAGCACAACAAAGTAGTATTTTTAATTATATCTCAAACATTTTTGATTAAATGCCTGCACTGGACCTGAATCAGGATTCATAAATTCATATAGCTTAAAAAAGAGTTACAAGTTATTAAAAATTATATATTTATATTTATATATAACATTTTAGCATTAAAATTTGATTTTTTTTTTACATTTATTGCTCAAATCTTTCAGTCTATTGAAATTGTGTCAAGTCCGTCAGATATTTTAAAAAATCGAATAAAATCAGAAACAGCTCAGCTTTAGGAAATCGTTAGTATATGGCATTTGGATTTCTTATGTATTTTGTTTTTGCTATGGTGAGGTCGAAAACCAGATTGATAAATGTCTAGAAAGCTGTTTGATGTTAGTTGTTAAACTGAATATAATGTATTTGCTGAGGAATGGCAAGATGGAAATGGGCCTATAGTTAGTAATAACTGTTCATCAAGATTTCTCTCTTCAGCAGTGGTTTAAGAACAGCTGTTTTAAATGCTGCAGGAAATATACCTGATTGAAGAGAGCAGTTAATACTTTCTAATACCTCATGTACTAAGCAGTTAAAAACTGTTTTAAAAAATGTGGTAGGGAGAGAGGGTCCAAGCAGCAGGTGGAGGACCTGAGCTGTCCAACAATACTGTCTAGTTTTTCTTTAGGTCTAAATGGACAAAGTGAGACATGGCAGCAGTCATATTCCTGGAGAACTGGAGGGTAGGTGGCACGGTGGCTCAGTGGTTAACACTGTTGCCTCACAGCAAGAAGGTCCTGGGTTCGATTCCCACCTGGGGCACTGTTGGCACAGTGCTCCGGTGGGTTATCGCCCAATCAGGGGCCTTTCTGTGGGGAGTTTGCACATTCTCCCCATGTTCGCATGGGTCTCCTCCAACATAAGGACCCTGACTAAAAACATGCAGAACACTTCCTGTCCTGTCCCTGACCACACGAAACACAAACAATGGTCATAAAGATCGTCAGGTAAAAAATGTAAATGTAAATAAAATAGGAAAATGGAACAGTATTTTGGTGTGGTTTTTGGTCTGTCCCTCTTTTCTCCCTCTCTCTATTACCGTTTTTCCACCAAAATTACCGCGTACATGCATTTTACTTTTATTCTTTAATATGCACTTATAGGAGTCTGCAGGCGCACGCATAGGGAATGACTTTACCTCACCGCGGAGCGCAACCTGTAGTCTGTCCATCTGACCTCGTCTGGCGCACATCTCTGCGCCCGCTTGTGGGGTAACGCCGTAATAATATAATTTAATTCAGGGCACGTGCAATGTTTTACATTACATTTCATTCATTACATTAAATTTCATTCATTTACAGTACATTTTTGTTTTACATTACACCAGGAACTTCAATGGCCGTCGCATCGTGTCGGAAAAGGGGTGAATTAGCGTGTCTATCTGGGTGTCGTGTTTCCATCACAGAAAATCTGTGACTACTGCAGAGTCATTTGTCCCGGGAATGAATGCCGATTGTACCCTTTCCCACTGAAGCCAAAAGCAGGATGTTAGCGGGTTTTTTGTGCAGTGGAAAAAGGCTATCCTCCGCTCAGGTCCTGGTTCCACAAGCTGATGATCGGCACCGATCAGGCTCACTCTACTCTGAGAAAGCTCTGCTATTCCCTTCCTCTGGTGCCAGATCATCTTCGACTACCGATCACGTTTCTATCCTCCCTGTTCTGGTCCCTACCATTTACCTGGTCCTGTGTTACCTGATCCTGTGTTACCTGATCCCGTGTTACCTGATCCTGTGTTTGCTGACCCCATGTTACCTGTTCCTGTGTTAACTGTTCCTGTGTTAACTGTTCCTGTGTTACCTGTTCCGCATCTTACAGTCAGTCCTGCTCCAGTTTGTCTGCCACCAGCTTCCTCTGCCTGCCTGTTCTTCCTGGATTCACCTATACTACTCCCCAGCCTGTAGTAAACTCTGTTAAAACTTCTGTCTGCCCCCCATGTCTGCATTTGGGTTCTATTGCCAGTACACACCCCATGAGCCTTGGATCGGTGTATGAATAAGTTGCAAGTCGTAAAATTGTAAAATTAGGAAATGTATTGCAATTGCAACACACACACACAGTCGTTTAGCCTCACCCATGAGGTCCTGGTCCCTTGCACGCCTTGCCAGGTTGCCAAGGAGCCCAGTGAGCGGCCTCAGCTCTGCGTCCCTCTGGGTGTCCAGCAGCTCCAGCAGGACCGGCAGCATCCTCTCCTGCTCCAAGACCACGGTGCTCAGCACTGCTGCCCACTGGGGGGGTGTCAATAAAGGTTCTATTTGAATTTGGTGACCTGACAAACACAGCTCCTAATGGTTAGCAGTTAAAGATTTCACATATGCAGAGTTTAGTCCCTTTGAATGGAACCGTAGTACCCCTTTGGTGCGGTTTGTTTGGGGTGAGAACACAAATTCGACTCAATTGCAGGAAGTGAACCAAACACGCTATGTAATATGAGTTGCGGGCGGGCATTTGTTTACATTTGTTGCCAGGCTCACCTTCTCTGGTCATACCGGCACACATGATTACAGCACGTCTTCTTTGGAAAGAGTGGATCAACACATTGTTGACAACCCTCAGAATTTTTTTTGTTTTGTTGTTGTTGGTCTCTTTGTGCGACGTGAAACTGAATCGGACCAAATAGGAAACAAACCACAAGTATCAATTTCACTCTGATTCGGACCAGGAAACGGACCAATAGGTGAGAAAGCGCCCTTAGTAACGGATGCACGATTCAAATGATTTGTGATCAATCATGCTTCAGATGGCTCAATCAAGTGTGACCCAGCCCCACCTAAAAGGGGGCTCGCAGGCTCTCCAAAATACGTACAGTACGTCATTATTTGTACAGTGTTTGTACACTGTGTTATTTAAAAGGATAGGTTCTCTGTTTTCTCCCAAACCGGCCCTTTAAAAAATATGACCAGTTGTGTACGTACCCTGGCTTCCCCTGCCGTGACGTTCTGCAGCGCCCCGATGGCAGCCTCCCGCGTTACGGAGCTGCTGCTATCATCTTGGAGCACCGCCTTGTACAGCGCCACCACCTGGGGATGCCAGAGCCACTCGGCGCTTCGCGGCTGACGGGAGACCTCCGATAGCGCAGACAGCTCCTGGTTACGCTGCTGCACAATCGAAAAAATACGGTATTAACAGGGGCATATATTTATACATATATGTTTTATATACGGCTTGTGAATTATTATTTTTCTTCTTAAAAATGCCACTCGGCGCGATACCTGGAGAGCGAGCCGGAGCCGGAGAGGGAGAACGAGTGAGGAAGAGCAACCAACCGATTCTGATCGTATGTCCGTTGCCGACAGATTGTCCAAACAATCGCATCTACACTGGACATAACATACTGACCCTAACCCATTATGTAGCGTATCCGTAACAGTCATCTAATGTGGGAACAGACTCACACAGAACTTCTCCATAAAGGATGCGAATGTGAAAATGAACCTACTGCCTTTGTCGGATATTTTTTATTCAGCAATGTTATGGATTCCATAACACCACCTTTACGTCACACAATATGGTATTGAGCGTAATATTTACCAAACAGAGATGTCCGGTCTCGCTGTAATCTCTGTTGCTGCGGATGTTCGTGCGCTCGACTCTCATATTCCGGATCGGATTCCGGATCGAACATGTAAGGTTCCATTTGAACAGTTGCCATTTCCAATCAGGAATGGGAAATTACAGCATATTATATTCCTTACATATAAACTCCAGCTTACTTTCACTTTTACACCGGCAGTGTGGCCGCCGCCATTACTGTATGCAGCACTGGGCAATGTGACACTTCCAGAAGTTGGCCAATCAGAAGAAAGTGGGCTTTTGCCAGTATAAGATAAATAATGGGTTTTTTGAACTGTGAATCATGGAAAGCTACTCTAGTGGAGTCCTAGAATAAAAATATGAAGAGTGATAACAGAATAATAGGGCCCCTTTAAGACATTCAACATGTTTGAAGTTCATGTGGTACAGTAGGCAGTGTTGTTGGTTATTTATATGACGTTGTTTCATTAAAAGGAGCTATTGTTTGAATTTAAAGAATATGTAGACAGAATAGTATATATTAGTATATAGTATAAAGAGTATAAATGCCGAACATTGTTCCTTATGGATCAGCTACGCACAGGTTTTAAGGGTAGTGGATGTGGAAATTGGACGTGGAACGCTTGGTAAGCAAATGCTATATATATAGCCATTATACTGTATATTCGTATTGAGGCAGTGATGTAAATCAACGCTCTATCTACAAAGTCGGAAACGCTACATCGGTGAAAACTGGCCAATCTTCACACCATTGTGTGGGCCTTGTTAGGAAAATATATATCGATACGACTTTTAGATTCACCAATTGTATTGATCAACAACATTTACCGAAAAGCATCCCGCTATATCACTATGTCAATTTGCGCAACAAGTGCATAAAACAGTACTTATTGTACCTCGAAGTGGGGAAAACATTTGTGACAAAATTCCCTTCAGAACAATGGCAAAAAACGGGTTGTTTACAATTGGTGCATTTAAATATGAAATGTGAATTCTTGTACTTGTTGATGTTGACTAGATTTAAGTTGTTGTATTGACATAATGCAATAACAACACATGAGTACTTATCATATTGCACATGTCTGAAAAAAAAAAGAACACAACATTTATTTTGATTCCTTACAGCTATCTTACACTCATATCTGGTTGAATTTAGAAACAGGTGCTCATGCAGTTAAATTCAAGGTTGCTCCAATGGTTGGTTTTATTGTGCTAGCAAAGCGACTTATGAGAATAAGACGCTTTGCACAAAAGCGTCTGCTAAATGAATAAATGTAAAAAAATGAATGGCAATAGAAGCAGTAGAGCAGAAATCTAGAGACAGACGACTCCCTATGCAAAGAAATGTGTGAGAGTGTTGTGTTTTGGAGGCCAAAAAAAAAACACATTGCCCCAGAGCTCTTTAAGTACCTGTGGTGTGGGGACGGTGTGATTTAAGCAGCCATCCGGTCTTGGGTCTAGTTAATTGGGCCCAGGATCAAGATTGACTGCACACCTGTTGCTCATCAGAGGAGTTGATGAGCAACAGGTAAAAATCACCCGTCCCTACTCACACAGCAGGAAGGGGGACCTTGTCATGCCCTGTTTCCATCTGCTCCTGGCTTGGAACATCTTGCCATCACTGCAAATAAAGTTGTTTGTTTGCAACACCATCGCCTGTGTCGGAGATCCCTAGAAAAGCCACTTGTGTAGCAACTGCCACAGTACCTCCTTGAACTTTTTGCCCTGCAGCGTGAAGCAGCCGATGGCCTGACTCTCCTGAGTGGCTGAGGCCCGGGATGGACCCTCCAGTCGATGCCGGGCCGAGGGGGGCAGTTCTGCGTATAGTTGGTAGGAAAGGTTCCGCAGAGTGCACAGCGTGTTCTCCACCCCCTGCAGATGACAGGGACAGGACGGATGTGGGGAAAGACGACTGTTGGATGACGGTGATGTTAAAGGATATGTTCGGCATAATTTTCCAACAGCCCAAATAAATGTTGATTCTCCTTTTTTCAAAATAATAAATTCCCCTTTTAGAGATCTTTGATTGTCTTGATATCAGTGTTATATGTGATGACTATGCTGAAAACCTTGTGAGAACATTTCTTAATTGACACAAATAATGGAAAAACCTAGATTGTCGATTTGTATCCTGATGTTGAAGATGCATGAAATGCCTTTTTAAAATGCATGAAAATTACATCTGAATTATCCTATTCAACTTCTTAATGTCTGTTTTTTTTTTCCCTCACCAAACAATAATGCTTTCACAGATATGAGTCATCTCTCGAGGGTTTGTCAGGGTTTGTCTTTTCAAGGAGGCATTTCCTTTACAAGAGTTTGTTTAACTTTGGGTTTGCTTAACACCGGATGACTCAAAGCTGCCTCAAGCGTCCTCAGCAACACGTTTCTATCTATCATCTGGACCATACCTTGTCGTCTGCTCTGTCCTCCTGTAGGGCGTTCTGGATGTAGGCCACCAGGGAATCTACGAGGCCCCGCATCTCTCGCATCTTCTGCCTCGTCTTCTCATTCAACGAGCTTAAATTTCTAAAGATGCGACAACACATTTTTACATTTTGGCCAGTGAGGTGTGTGAGGCGTTCAAAAATACATTGCTGCAGTTTTGGATCTTTTCAGAACGTATAAAACGTATAAATCAATCTCGTCACTTAAATGACACCTCCAGCCACTTTCATCGACTGCTTTCCCACTCAATATCTCTCCAAATGGAAAACATTGTCTAGTGAATTAATTGAATGTCATGCAGTAATGGCATGGTTACTTGCTAGGGTCAAAAATGGAGGAAAGTGAATGTAGCCTAATTATAAAGAGGCAGAACTAGTGCAAATAAGTGGTTTTATTATACAGTGAGTGCGCGTGCCAGCTTGGATAACCCTACATCACTTTAACAAAAGCATTACATTTTGAACTTTTGGTGCCATCATTTGTTATTTGTCAATAATACTCACAATTTATTTTTCAGTAAATAGAAAATAGGATAGCAATAGAAAGAATGTGGGAGGTGGTCTTTAAGTGCGGAAGTGGCTGTTTATTGTATATTTGTGGCAGTTTAATTGGATATTTATATTTGCCTACTCAATATCGATATTCATCAAAATCCTAGTCCAGGACCATGTTATTCATCATTTGATACTGCGTTTGCTTGACATTGGAGGCCTGCGAGATGAAATGATGAACCTCCAGATCCGAAGGTTTGGGAGGGGGGGGGGTTACCTGAGGCAGCCGGTGGTGTTGTAGAAGATGTCCTTCTCGGAGGGGCTGAGGAGGATGCAGCCGGTTTGGTCGTTGGTGCAGCACAGAGGAACTAGGACCCGCTCGGTCAGCTCAGACAGAGCCTCCTTGGATAGCTTCTCCTTTAGGTTGTCTCTAGATGACAGATTCCAGAGAATCCCTGCAAAGGGCACCAAGGTGCTAAGTTTTACAATCGAATCTGTGAATGTGAATATTAATAACTAATGTGATGTCCCCAGGGGAAGACAAAATATCAGAAACACCTAGCGGATAGATGAATATCAGGGACCTAGTAAAGACCAGGGCCCTCATTTGGGTCCGAGACAGTTTCAATTCCCATAGTCATTGGCTGTTATGTGACCATGCAGAGCAATTATTGGACCCAATGAATCATGCCAATGCCAGTACAGATCCCCATCATGTTTAATAGTTGACAACAGACATTGTGAGTTGAATTCTCCAAATGTGAACTGTATAATTCTTTCCGTGGCTCAGAACCCCAGGTTTGGTTCTCCTTATAACCAGACTGAGTCTGAGGGCACTTTCACACCTATAGTCCACTAGATTTGGTCCAATTCAAGAGCAAGTTGCTGCTTTGTTGCAGTTTTCATTAGGTCCGGTCAGTGTTCACATGGTCCTGCGTTAAGTGAACCACAATTTGTAAACAAACAGGGGCATGCCCATTGAAACAGGGGGGGCACATGCCCCCACCAGAAATTTGATATCTTTTTAATATTTTATTTATTATTAATAAATAAATAAAAAGATCTATAATTATATATTTTTTTTATTACTATTCTTTTTTAGTTATTATATTATGAGTCAAACGGAGTTGCCAAGTCTGCTTATAATACACAACTTTGGGCTTTGGGCTTAAAAGTAGTTCAAAACCACGTTATACATGTTGAAATATACAGTATAATAATCTTTACAAAGGGAACCTTGTTCACAGTTAACGGTACGTGCCTGCTGACCACTATCCGTGCGTAAAAGCCAAAGCAGTCAGATACGACAGAGAGGGAAAGTAGAACGTTTCTCCAATCTTTAATAGAAAATAAGTGAAATAAGGGAAGTTAGGGATGGAAAATTTTAGGAAACGTGTCTTTGAATACATGCACACACTCTGCTGCCCAGCCAGTGCTCCTATAGCTCCCTCCCTCCGTGCCTGCGAAGCTTTTTTGTGCAATTGTCTTTTTTCCTGGTTCTATGTAGTTCAAAACCACGTTATACGTGTTAAATAAATAATCTATACAAAGGGAACGTTCACCGATAACGGTACGCTGAATGGTACACCCCCCCCCCGG
>OMKR01111131.1:0-20016 GCA_900302355.1 Cyttopsis rosea | reverse complement strand
TGATGTGTCAGATGCAAACGCCGCTGCGTGCAGCCGGGCAGCCCTCCTCTAATGCACTATGTAAATGAAGCGCTGTCCCTGCAGAACAACCACAACAAAGGGGCAGAATGTGGGCTTTTGCAGCCAGAGCAGCAGCAGCTCGGCTCGGCCCGGACTCACCAAGTCCCGGGTGTTGTCCATCAGACGGGCGGAACCCCCCCCTCACGCCTCCCGCAGACCCTTCGCGGAGACGCGGAGCCTTAGACGGAGCGATGAAGTGAAAATGTTATAAATTAACTCCAACATCTGGCATATCAACAAAATTAACATATTCCCAGTGCGCATGCGCGGTGATTACACACGCCGCTCCCCCATTGGTCCGCGGCTCTTCTTCGCGGGTGGAGTTTGCAGCGGACGAGCGAGTGTAGTATTAGAATTTAGAAATAATATATAAGTAAATCTCTCTGTCGGGTAAACGTATAACGAACCGTCAGTAAATGTATTTAAGGTATTAAAAAAACAACAACAACAAGAAAAAACAATTATGAATTGAAAAATAATATTGGAGGAGAAATTCGCCGGATGTTGCCAAACAAGTACATCCGGTTTCACTCGCGGGCGGCTGCTTCAAGGCGCAGAGAGATGCCAGCGTCTTTGTATTTATTGTGGTGTTGCCAACGTGCCAATATTTATTGGAAACATTGACACAATATTATATAACATATATTGTACTTCATGCCAAATTAACCAAATGTATTTAATTAATTTTCTGTTGCTTGTGGCAAATTTATTTTAGTATAAATGTAAATATATGAAAGAGAAAACTTAGATATTAAAGCTAGATGTTAGTGTCTTTATACAAACTTTAGAATTCTACTAACAAATTGGCTGTGAAGCCGATTAACATTTCTAATAAGAAGTTTCTGTAAAGCCCCTTTCCCGCACGGAATCCATAACATTGCTGGATAAAAAATACCCGGCAGAGGCAGCAGGTTCATTCCCACATCGGCCTCCTTTACGGAGAAGTTCCGTGTGGAGTCTGTTCCCACATGAGATGACTGTTCCAGATACGCTACGTAATGGGTCAGGGTCGGTACGTTATGTCCGGTGTAGATGCCATCGGTTGGACAATCGACCGGACAATCTGTCGGCGACGGACGTACAATCTCGATCGGTTTTCGTTTTTTTCATGGCTCTCAGACCGGCGCTTCGGGTTCCACCTCCCCGACTCACCGCCCCTCCCGGACGGATCGGTTCCCTCCGCTGACGGAGCGGGGACAGAGCCCCCGGACGCAATAACCCTAACCCAATGTTATTAAATCAGTGTGATCATTTTCAACCTGTCCCACACTCTCTGCCTCAGGAGAAGGAACGTTTCTACCTCTCCCTGTCCGCTCGCTCCCTCTCCGGCTCCGCTGTAGCCGGCGGGCAGGCGAAGTGCTTGTGCCCGATGCCACCGCACCGCACCCCTCACTCTAAAAGACACGTCTACGGTCTCGGTGGCATTGTTATGAAGAAAAATAATAACATTTAAGAATAAAAAGACTCCGTAGAGACTGGACGTGTTTCAGATTCTCGTCTTTGCAGCCGAGCTCCATTATTCAGGCAAATGTTTTTTTTTCTTGCCGGTATTCTCATTCGGCTCCACCCTATACTTACGTGCTTGTCTCAGAAATGTTACTGCTTCCATTCCCACACACTTCCATTCAGAGCCGTACCGGCATTTTCTTGAAAATGATACAAGGTCGCGAGTGGGGAGACTTACGGAACGAGTTTTATGGAACATAGCTACCGGCTTCTGTTCCCACATTACGCCGATACGGACCATGCCAGTGGATTTCCGGCTTTCGGTCCGTGTGGGAAGGGGACTTATGTTACCTTCGATGAGTTTGTCATTGGGAGACAGGTAGTCTTTGGATAATACTGTAATCCTCGCTGCCCTATGAATGTCTACTGTTGTAACATGAAAACATCAATTGTTCCGTCTGGTTGATATTTGTTTCAAAATGCACAAAACATTTTCATTGCCAAAGCGAAACATCATCACGTATCGTAAAATTAATTATCTTTTATTATGGAGGGCAGTGGAGAGAGACAGCAAATATTGGGGTAAAGAGAGGGAGAGAGTGTGACACGCAGCAAATAACCACCATGGATGCCACAAGTTACACCATTAGCAGTAATAATCATAATAATAAATCATTTTAAAATTAAATATCTTACCACTAATACTACTACCGTGTAGTGTATATTAACACCACTGCTGTCACTCCGCAGAACCATAATCTCTCTGTCTCTCTCTCTCTCTGTATCTCTCTCTCTCTGTATCTCTCTCTCTCTCTCCTGTTTTGGAGTCACTGCTTTGCTCTAATGTGTATCAGTAGCTCAGTAGACTGTGACAGCAGTGACAGGGCATGTGATTATAACTCATGCGGATGACACATGTGAGAGCAGAGTGATTATTCCTCTGAAAAGTGACTCGACTCGTATGGTTACTCAGCACTTACTCTGCATGGACATCATCTCCGCCCAACGTCTACCAATGTCTCCAGTGACCTTTGACCTGGACAGAGAGAGAGAGAGAGAGAGAGAGAGAGAGAGAAAGTAGAGGGTCGTGATTAGTGCGCTGGATGAAGTGCGCTGCGCGGTTGAGGGCTGCACCGATGTGTGCACACGCAATGCTGCATGCAGCGGCACAGTGGGTGTCTGGTTCTTTTTTGTGTTTTCAAAGTGTGGATGCATGAGAGGCGAGGATGCATCACTCTCTACACCGACTCTCGGGGCTTCCTGTCTAGTTTCATCACTCAAGTCACTGTCAGATGCCGGCCGAGAATTTGCTGTTTGCTTCTCATGGTGTTTGCAAAGAAATATCCAGAGACTTTATCCATCCTCCAACCCAGGCCTGGGAACAGAGGAATGTATTACCATGGCAATCACTGGGAATTCAACAAGGCATGAGCAGTCTTGGATATTTGTATTCATATCACAAGATCTGCTTATATATATATATATATATATATATATATATATATATATATATATATATATATATATATCTCACCTCCATCATCAAAAAGCCACCAGACATCAACAGTGCCCTTGCCCTGCTTCCTCCGAAACTGTTGGCTGGCCTCAAGCAGCCGTTGGTCAGAGACATTCAGTGGTACGGTAGGGCTCATCTTGTCTGGAAGGATGCCAAATACACACCAGGCACATATACATAACATAGGAGACAGAGATGAGAGATCAACTTGAGACCAACAAATCCGGAAAAAGCATCAAACAAGCACAAGTAATTAGTTCACATATTCTTACCGAATTTGACACAATAAACTTGGTTACTGTGAGACAAAGCCACATCCGACAAACATCAGCGGTGTCGATTTAGAAATTGTGTTATCAGGAAATTGCAAAGTGTTTTTTTCCCCCAGTGTCATTGCTGCATGATTGTCAGTGACATATTTGATACCAAATTGAGTTTGATTTATTGTAATTTCAATTACATTTGATTGTGATTTTGATTTGTGAATATTGATTCACCCGATACTCAAGATCAACTTTGTACTGTGTACCTTTTTTTATGTAGGAAATATATTTTTGCAATTTAATCGGACGTCTGCTTCTGTAGGTATTCCTCTAGTTGCGTTGCACCTAGAAATGCATTCATTTTGACACTGTAGTACATGGATTACCACTTTGTCTTTTCCAATAAGTCATTTGTTTGCTTTGAGACATTTTAAGACAACTAATATTTCACTCAATGATTGTAGTTTTCCCATATGCCCAACGCACATTCCTGCCTACCGGACACGGGAAACACTAAGAAATATTAGAAAGCAAACACAATATCTAAATTGGGACAGGATAGGGCTGAAAAGAGGCAAAAACAATGTCATCTCCTAAAAGACAGGAAGCAGGTTCAGAGAAGACATGCAGAAATGTCGAGTAAGATTTAGAGGAAAATGCTGGCACACCACCAATGAAGTATGCAAAGTAAAAACTAATTCTCTAGCTTGTAGACGAGCACAGTTCCTTCAGTTGTGCGGGACGGTTACAGTGGACAAGACAAGATGACGAAAAAGAGGAAGCGTAAGTAATGCCCTTTGAAAGCCAACAGCCTAGAACGCCGGAAACACTGAGCGGAAAGTGGGAATGACACAAGACAGAGACAGCGAGGTGTATACTGACACGTTAGAACAAGAGCAATTTATACTGTTTAATGTTAAGTGACTGAGACAGAAGAAAGGAAGAAGGGGAGAACAGGAATAGGAAAAGTCTGAACAGTAAAGTCTGAACAAAGCTAAGAAAGAGACATTAGCTCCTCAAAGGACAAATAGAATTAGTAAAGAAAAAAAAACATTGAAAGGCAACTCAATAAACTGGATTTCCTGCCTTTTTTCAACAGAGGTTGAGTTGGAGCTTTGCCGTCATCGTCTTCATCTGTGCAATGTAGAACAAAACAAAAATGATGAACAAAATAAAAAAGGAGAATGCTGGTTACAGTACCATTTGATTTCTGCTGCAATGGTGAGAAAACATGAAACTACGGCGAGGATCTGCATCTTGTTAATACATCAGGATAAAGAAAACATTGTGAGAAATGGGCCAATGGAAGCAATCACAGAGACATAACATAACAAATAATTATGCAAAAGATAGAATATTTCTTGAAATGTTTCCACTTCCATGGGTTTTAAGAAAAGGCTGGAACTAATTTTTCTCCAGTCCAACTAAGATCTCGATATATTTCAAACCAAATCATTCTTCTGAGTAGAATGAAACGGGCATCACCGGCTTTGTTGTAGTCAACACTGCATATGTAAGAATGCCAGAGTTGATAGGACACAGAAAGACTGTTTAAAGTTAAAGGGGTAGTTTGCCTTTTTTGAAGTGGGGTTGTATGAGGTACTTGTCCATAGTCAGTGTCTTACCTGCAGTAGATTGTGGTCTTTGCGCTCCCAGTTTGGAGAAGCGGACACAGACTGCCGGCAGAGTGAATTGGTGCAGATGGGGCCGGCAGCAAAACGTATTTTAGCCACCTAAAAAAAGGCTCACCTAAAAAAAAAAAAGAAAATCACTATCAGTTTAAGTGTATGCTATATTTAGAATATTTTCACCGCTTTATCTTGCCGTCAGACAGCCCTTTCATTTGGCACAAAATTTTCTCAACCGTAGAACTTCCGTATTCTTACGCATCAGCACACACGCAGCATAATACAGTGCGCTGCCTAGATGCGCAAGAATACGGAAGTTCGACGGTTGAGAAAATGTAGTGCCAAATGAAAGGGCTGTCTGACAGCAAGATAAAGCGGTGAAAATATTCTAAATATAGCGTACTTAAACTGATACAGATTTTTTTTTAGGTGGCTAAAATAAGTGTTTCAGCTGGCCTCGTCTGCACCAATTCACTCTGCCGGCAGTCTGTGGCTGCTTCTCCAAACTGGGAGTGCAAAGATCACAATCTACTGCTACTAGGTAAGACAATGTACTAGGTAAGACACTGACTATGGACAAGTACCTCATACAACACTACTTCAAAAAAGGCGAACTACCCCTTTAAAATGAGACAATAGCAAATGACTATGTCAAGTAGTCAATAGTAGATTTGGACAGTGTATGCCATAATATGAAGGGCCAGTCTCATTATAAATGGGATTAGTAGATATATACATAAAGCTGTTGACCTTCTAAATCTTGCACACAAGTTATAAAAATATCACATCCCAAACAGATCCAAGAAAGAGCAAAAACTGAGGGGTCAGGGTTGGACAAATTGGGGAGAGGACATCTGTGGACTAACTGTAATACTAAGTGGGCCCAGTGGGATGGCGATGGTCAAGGGTGACAGAGGACACTTCCTTTCGGGGGAACACGTGCGTTGTGGGAATAGGAAGAGAAGGAGGAGGAGGAGGAGGAACGGCACTGTTGGAAGCCTGTGCGTAATGGTGCGTCATTCCAACTGTGCAGCTGTAATGCATTTTCAATCTTTACTGAACAGGAAGTCGGGTGGGGTGGGGGTAAGTAAACAAAGACCAAAACAACAAGCAAAACGAGGCACTTTGTGGCGATACATTTTTTTATACTCATCCTACACGGTCACGAGCTGTGATAATGTTCCAACATTAACAAAGATATTTTTGTATTGTTGTGATTTCAAGTTATATTCCCAATTATTCATAATTACCATTAAAAAACAACATTATTTTAGCCCGAACAATTTAAAATGTATTCATGCATATCTGCAGTACCACAGCAGTTTTATCACGCTTTGTTGCTGAAGTACATTTCCAAACATCTAAAGTGTAAAGAAAGGCTGGATTGCTAAAAGGGTTATAACATTCGGGTTGAGGAGGAATGTACAGATATTTACAGCTTGTCTGACCTTTATGAATGGCTGGACTGTTTTGGAGACTGGTTGCCTTGGATGACGGCTTGGAAGAATCTCCATCGGAGTCCTTGCTCATGTCTATGGACACGACGACATCCTTCATTCCAGAGGGCTTCTCCTGGGACGACAGCAGCTCATCTGGAAGAAGAAAAAAAAAGGGAGAAAGAATCGGGACGATAACAAAAGCAAAGAGAGTTTGAGTTATTAAATAAAATAAGAGATGAGGTCTTTGACAGAGAATTGAATGTTGCACAAAGCAACATTCAACTTATAATGTTACATCTTCAGGAAAGTTTGGATATTGTGCCGCTTTATCAAAACAAATATTTATGACACCAAACTATTGTGCGTCATATGATTGATTTTTCAAAACATTGTCAACAAACAACAATAAACAAACCCAAAAATTGCTTAAGTGCAACTTTTTCAAATGCACCATTTATTCTCGAAAACGAGTGTGTGAAGTTATTTGGCTAGACTGGATTTTATTTATCTATGTAGCCCCCTTATTATCAGCACAAGGGATTTAAGGTCAGATACTGATTATTATTGTACGTATACCATAAACAAATACTGGATCTATGCTTATTCCACACAGAAATCCTAAGTGTTTTTCAATTGCAAACTGCACTCACCTGTGAGTCACAGGTTTTAATGTTGAAAGATATTCATTCTGCTGTTTTGCATCACTGCATGTACCACACTGAGCACAGAGAAAAGGAAGAAAAGCAGAGAATTGTCTGAGGAGGTCAGGCAGAAGATAGTAGCTAAAGCGTGGACAACCTCAAGGCGACAAAGTCCTTCCCCAGAGACCTTGATGTTCTTCTGTCCACTGCGGACAATGCTATCAAGAAGTCCAACACCCGTGGCACTGTAGCCAAGATCCCTGAACGTGGCCGCAAGGGAGAAGTTGATTGAAGATTGCAGTGAAGGGATTGCTGAAACGACGGCAAAGGAACCTCAATTGCTAAAGCGGTTCAAGCCTTCAACCGTCAGAGACACAAGGTATGACCGTTTCAACTCACACCATCTGGCACCAAGCCAATGAAAGAGGGGTTTGGTGGTAGGAGACCCAGGGGGACCCCACTACCGAGAGGGACATGAGAAAGCCCAGGAGGAGTTTGTCAAAACACACCTGTACAAGCCAAAGTCCTTCTGGAAGAATGTCATGTGGAAAGATGAGACCAAATTAATCTTCAAAGAAAAGCCTTAAAAGAAAAGAACACTGTCCCAACACTGAGGGGGCGCAGCGGTGTTTTGGGGGTTGCGTCGCTGGCATCATGAAATCAAGCAGCAGGAGAATGACTGAGACACACTTAAAAAAGCACCCAGCAATGGGTTCAAAACAAAAGTGGCATGTCGGTAACAATAGTCAATTAATTACATTTTCAATTTTCAAGTTGTAAACTCTGCTTGGTTGGCTGACAGACGTGGCTCTTTTTAAATTACTTAAAATATTTAGTGGCTAACCAAAAATAGATTTTTGCACTATTTCTTCCCCTAACACACACAATCTAGATAATCTTTTTTGGGACATTTATCCAACAGCCCTACTGTGAACGGGGTTTTAAATTGATTTAGTGGCCATGTATGTAAGTGCAGGTTTGTCTTTGTGTGTGGGTGCACAAACATGCATATATGTAATACCTTGCCCCTGGATGTGGGAAACATCCAATCCCTCTTTCAATCTTAGAATGACGGTACCATACTGGAAGTCAAAGGCATCACTGAAAAGCAACAATAACAGTTTATAAATCAATAAACGGACACACACACACACACTATATGAGAAAGTGTTAATAGGGAAATACTGTTTGCACTCTGTATTTAAAATGAGTTTGTATTTGAACATGCACTACATGACTATATTGCTTGTATACTAGAAATTATAGCTAGTAACTGGATTAAAACTGAAGAATACATTAGCAGTGATTTTAAACTACTGTGGCCCAACCATCTTTGACCTTCCAGTCCAATAATCATAATCCCCACACTTCACACTCATTTGGATGGATTCAGCCTAAATCCTCATATTCACAGTCTCACATGATCGATTTAGAATTGCAAAAGAGATAAGAGTCTTAAACTCTCAAGCCTTGCTCGACTATATGACCATTTCTTTCATGTATGTGGTATTCTTAGCAAACAGATGTTTTTGTACACTCAATCGGTCGATCATCGAGATTAATTTGTGTTTCACGGCACTACTCACTGGATCATGTGAATATAGGTCTCCACGTTCATCATGTCTCCATCCCTCCAGTCATTTTTGAAGCCAAGAACCAGGGTGTTGGGCCGAAGGCGACCCAGGCCAGCAGCCTTAGGGGGAAGAGTGTAGAGGTGAGAAACGAGAGAAAAATTAAAATTATTGACAAACTGTGACAAAAGTTGTTAAAAGGTGCAGTGTGTACAATTTAGCAGCCACTAGCAGTGAGGTTGCAGATTGCAACCAACTGAATTCCACTCCGTGTCCGTGGCAGTACGTGATCCCCTCCGTGTAGGCGAAGCTATGTATGGTGGCCGCGAAACTGACGAAAAACTCGAAAGTCCCTCTCTTTGTGTTTGGTTTGTCCGTTCTGGGCTACTGTAGAAACATGGCGGTGCAACATGGCGCCATCTGTGGAAGAGGCTCCAGCCACCATGGAGATATAAACAGCTAATTCTAAGGTAACGAAAATACGATTCATATTTTAATGGAATTATACACTAATTAAAACATACTATTTGTATGCACATAAGCCATTCTTCCATGTTATGTGGACAATTACACCGATGTCTTGCGCAAACCATTGTGAGATGTGGCTATTGTTTCACATGTCATTTGTACTGAGAAAACAACTAATTCGGAAAATAGAATGGTTGGGGAGAATTGCACGGATTGCCATTTAGGGCTTAACCACCAACTCTCCGCAGAATTGTGCAAAGTGCAATGACAATGCATAGGGCTGCCTGTTAATTGCCTGCATTAGAGGCACATTACGTGCATTCCACATTCAGTTATAGATTACTCCATTCAAGTCCTGCTTATCTCCTCCTCCCTGTGGTTTCCTCTTTCACTCTCATTTGCCATTGCTGATCAACAGTCCCCCAATGTGTCATCACATATCTAAAACTACAGGCGCACTGAAGATCTTGTGCAAATAAAATCAAAAACACGCTTGAAAATGCCGGGACGTCCGACACGGCTCAAATCGTGTCTCTAACCTGCTCACACGTAACGAGCTTCGGTGCCGGAAAGGCACAGTGACTTGGCTCTGACGAGGGGTTTCGGTTCCACTCTCAAAAAAAATAAAAATAAAAAAGCCAGACAGCCAAATCAGGGCTAATGTTGTGTAGTCTGAAGAGTCGTCTGGCTTACCTGTGTTGGCTCAGTGCAATGATGCACAGGGAGACAACTAGCCTAGCTCCTGTGAAATTAGGGAAATACATCTTCCAGAATCTATTTTTGACATAAGCATTTATCCAGCTATTATAATATAATTAATAGGGATGGGCATTTTAAGTCATTTCAATATTATAATAATTATAATACTACTTGAAAAAAAAAAAAAACTAAAAACGCTGTGTGTGACTGGGTTATATATTATTTAAAGAATGCGATCGTTTTTCCTCAATATAATTGTGTGCACCCTCTAGTAAAACTACAAGTACTCTATACATTAATTGAATACTGACATCCAAATCGAGTACTCATGCCCATCCCTAATAATTGATGTATTATTATTATGATTATAAGTATAAAGGGTTCCCAGTTCACAGTCAGTGACTCGTTCAGATGGAGAAGAGGAAGGATTCAACACTTTGAAGAGCTACACAATAGCGAATAGGCAAGAACAGCCATGGGCATAGTGTTGTAAATACTTAAGACAAGGTCTCAAAAGGTTTTGCAGATTTCCCATCGCCAATCCGGACAGATTGAAACTATGGTTAATTGCCATGAACATATATCCTACATAACACACAGACAAGAGGCATTGCGGTTCGTACTTGGCAGCCCCCAACTCATAGTGGCGCATCACAGTCGATAATCACTGTGCCCAGTGGATGGATCAATGCTTATGGATTAAAAAAAAAGTTCAGAATGTAGCTGTGCTTAAAACAATTTAGATGTTGTTTTTATTTATTGTTTTTCACACACACACACACACACACACACACACTTTTGTGAGGCTTTAAGGTGTATTTTCATAATCTCACAGGAGCTAGGCTAGTTCTCTCTGCAGCCTTGCATTGACCAAACACTGTTAGAATGCAGCCTGTCACCATCTCTGTACTGTCCCTTTAAAGCCTGCTAGTTGTTTTGCAGGGTTAATTCAAACTAAATTCAAACTGTCCACTTATCATTTTCAGTGCTACAACAGTGCATTGAATGGACATGACAACATCAATCCTTTGTTCTGAGGACAAAAGGATATTTTCCCTGGATTTCTTGTTTACTTTGCTCACCATAAGCACCCTTGAAAAGTTTGCAGCCAATTCTATTCACATAGCTCTGATGCCATGTAGGAGAGAAATGCTCTTACCTGCAGCAAGTACTGGGTTCCCTGCCGCATGTCTTCAGCAAAGACAGGGGTGTAGAAGGCCTTGCTCTCATTCTTTAGCAGCCAGCGTTGGTAACGGGCCTGGTCTGTAGCCAACTCTTTGAAGTTTGGCCGCCGGGATCCCTATGAGGCAAAAAAAAAAAAAAAAGAAAAAAAAAAAAGAAGTAAATAATAGTGTCAAAAAGTCCTGACACAATGGTGACAATTGTACATGAACAGAAAAACCCTATCACAGAGATGAATGAGTGTTCTTTCCAAATCTAAACACAAGTAGTTTGAAGATGATAAAACGTATAAAGTTATAGAGCCCCAATTCCAACACCCTAATCCAACTCATTTGTCCCGGTGGTGGATGAATCCTGAGGAAACGCATACAAGGACCCAGGAAATTGAAGCACCATTAGCAATGTTTACACTATGGACTAGCTTATTCCCTCTGTGTTAATGGAAGCAGCCAGAAAAAAGGAATGCACACATGCACCTCATCTATTAGCTCCTGGACTGAGATGCCCCGAACATTGCTCTCAAAACATTCTGTTAATCCAGGGGTATTGTGTCATTTATAGAGCCGATATATATGTCAAGTCACAAATGTACTTTGAATTATCCCTAAATTTCTACCATCTAGTAAGAGATTTTCATATTGCAGACATTTTAAGCCCTATTAACGGCAAAAAAATAAAGAAATGGTACAAATGAAGTACTTGTGAATTTGACTAAAGGCCGTTGCTAATTGCCTTCTTGTTGTTTTGTTTATTTCTTACAAATAAATGATGCATCTAAAGATATAATGCAACTGATGAAACTGGGATTGAATCATCCATCTACAAATATGTACTTGTAGAAAGAGTTTGACATGATCAATCAAAAAGAAGCTTTGATGAGCACCAAGGACGAGGAAACCCCAAGTATTCTCGTAAAGTACTCACTGTGCGAACATGGCCGCAGATCATCAAGCCCACATTCTTTGTGAAGGTGTGGACCAGGTTGAGAAGAGCGGGACGCGAGTTGGGATAACCAGTCATCACTAAACACTGTGGTCTGAGGTTGAACACAAAAGCGATAACATTGCAGGGTTACAATACAATTGCCAAAGCAATATCCAGCTATTTCCTTTTATTTGTGCCTGCATATTTTTTTGACCTTGGTAGTGGTCTCACATCTTCTCGATGAGGCATATAAAAACAGGTCAGGGTAGCGCACATCAAAGCAAATATGTTAAGCACCATGGGATTTAATTAAGCCAGTGGGGGGAGTAAAAGGAGAGCAGAGGGTAACACACTAGTGATCCTGAAGACGTCAGATGCCTTAATCTCTTGGTTGGTTTATTGCCATGGGAACCATTCCAAGGTTGGTTTGCTTTTCCCCAAATTCCTCTGTCCAACTGTAATCATCTCTTGCCATGTGCTACAAATGCAACAATAGAAGTCAATTCAAATGTATTTTCTTCTTTTTCCAGATATGGGCAGCATTTTTTGAAAGACATGCGTGTCAGACTGTAGTTGTAACATTTGAAGACGTGAAACAAAAATAATTTGCTGGAGAACAGCATAAAAAAAATCGTGCTGTGCCAAGTGAAGGAACTGGGAGATGCAGTCAATCCAACAAGTGAGAGCTTCCTACCGTTAGGCCGCTTTGTTGATATGCCCTCCTTTCTAAACCATGCGGACAAAAGCTTGTTTGTATTTAAGCTCCTCAAAAGTTTCCAAGCCCTTCTCCTGAAATGCTCACAGATTTATGAGACATGACGGCCCTCTCTTGCAAGTTAACAGATCACCTCATCCCCTCTGACACCGGCACTGTACGTGAACAGTGTTATTAGGGAGAGGAAGAGTAATATTTTGTTATTCCAGTCTTGAAGGAAATGTGATTGAAGCAAAGCATGAATGTACTCTGAAGAGTACACTGATAAAAATCACAAATCACAGATTGGGATTTGGTGAGAATAGCCAAGGTCTCTAGATCTGATCTAATGTTAAATAAATATAATGCCCAGAACTGTGCATTCGCCGTTTTCTACTCCTTCACTAGACAGCTATACAAGACAAACTACTCACTTTTTAAAAGTTACTAGTACTTATATTTTAGTTACAAGTTGCTATTCCAACAGTAACGTTTTTAGTTTTACTAGTCAAACTGTGTTCAGTACTAGTACTTATTTTTTAGATTATTCCAATTGTTACTAGTAACTATTGCAATGATACTAGTAGCTAGTAACATTTTTAGTTTTACTCGTCAAAAATGTGACACTATAAGTTATTTTAGTTACTAGTAACTACCAGTGTTGGGGGTAATGTGTTACAGTAATAAATTACTTTTTAGCAGTAACGCAGTAATATAACAAGTTACTAATACAATGTGGGTAATATCATTACAGTTACCATGTCAAGTAAAGCATGTTACTAGGGGTGGGATAATTGATTGGATGAAACAACTATCCGTTACGGATATTGTGTTTTGTGCGATTATGATTGCCGTCTGATCATTTTTACTTTTATATCCGGAATCGGAGAAATCATGGTCTCAGTTGGGTATATCTGCTGTACGTCATGACAAATACATTGTGTGATCTGATGACGCTCACGTGATAGGGGAGGGACCGTATGTGCAGCTGTCCTAAGCTATGTCGCAAATAAGCTGCAGAACTGCTTTACGGCAATATTTTAGGTCACGGTGCTTCATATATAGACAAAGTGGTACCCTCCATTTTAGACCCTCTCCTGTTCTCTCTATACATGCTCCCCCTGGGTTGTATCATCAAAAAGCATGGAATCTCTTACCATTGCTATGCAGATACCCAGCTTTACCCCCCTCTAAAACCCAGAAACAAGAGCTCCCTGAAGCCCTTTATTAGACTGCCTCAAAAACATCAAATGCTAGAGGTCTATAAATTGTCTTAAACTAAATTAAAGTAAAACTGAGATCGTTCATTTTGGCCCCGGACTCCATCAGTGCAATCTCTGGCAACCTTGGACCACTCTCACCCAATGCCTAGATTACTGCAACTCATTATATACAGGAATTATATACGCCATCATTCTCCTGTCTGCAGCTCGTAGAGAACGCCGTCACTAGGCTCCTGACAGGTAAGCAGGATCACATCAGCCCCATACTGGCCTCACTTCACTGGCTCCCAGTTAGGTTTAGAGTTGATTTTAAAGTTTTACATTTTGTTTTTAAGGCACTAAATGGCCTGGCACCTCCCTACATCTCTGACCTCATTTGCCCCTACTCTGCCCCTAGATCAATGAGGTCCTCTGAACTGATGCTTTTAACAGTCAGGCGGGCTCGGCCTAAGCTGAAGGGTGAGCGTGCCTTTTCCGTTGTTGCCCCAAAGCTGTGGAACAGTCTACATCTCCTCATCAGATCCGCCCCCTCTATTGACACTTACTCTCTGGCTTTTAACACAGATTAATCAACTTTTACATTGTGTTGCCTTGCTTTGTTTTATGCTGTGTTTCTGCGTTTAACCCGATGTCTGCCATGTCTTTGTCTGTTATTCTTCTGTTCCATTTGCTTATTCTTTGTATAGCACTTTAGTCAACCCTTGTTTTTAAATGTGCGCTATAAATGAACGTGACTGCATCTTTACTTCAACAGTGAAATGGTAGTTTGAATGTTACTGTACAGTTTGACAGAACTACAGTACTGTAGTACAACAGTGTCTGTGGTTATTATTCCTGTGAATAAATTCTATACAAATTATACATGATTAAATAAATCATGCCAATAAAACAATTAACCAAATCAGATCATCATAATTCACATGGTATATGGTTCAGTTCACATAACATTAATTCTCAGTGCATTTAATATGTAAGCACTATTGGCATGTTTAATGCAGTACCTATTGATACGGAATCAAGCGGTACCTGAAATTCTTGACGTGATCCTCCACTCCGCTGAGATGCAGAGTGTGGGTCAAGGCCTGGTGGTATGTCAGGGCCTGGGTCGATGAGCCCCAATTCACATCTGGAGAAGGGAACACATGCAGGCAGACACGCATGCCAGAGTCATGAAGAGTGTTTCTGGGTGGCCTGCTGGGTCATGGGCCATCTGACCCATGTGGCGTTGTAGCCTGTAGGGATGCCTTCCGCGCGTGTGTGTGTGTGTAGCTGTTTGTCAAACTGTGTGCATAAAGGTGTGTGTGTGCGTGCGCATACTACTTTGATCTTGTATTGTTCTTTTGTCATCCAAGATCTGTGACTTGTCTGAGGAGCTTATGCTAGATATATTATTTACTATCGGGTTTAATTTTGTTGTCCGTTTTATAAATCCGTACTTTACTGTGTGTACTTTAATGTACTCATTAAATGTGTACATTTCCTACACTCATTACAATTATGCTACTGAAAAATATTGTAAAGCTATTGTGGCCTGTTAACCAACTCCTGTGATACAGCTGCAATGTGATCCAAACAGATCTTATATATCATCAAGTAAATACAGATCTTAAAATTGACACTCTTTTTGAATCCCTTTGTAGTAGGGCTGGGCAATATTGACAAAATCAAATATCTTTGTTTATTGACAAATAATCAATATAACCATATTAAGATAGTTGTGTTGGTGTGAACACAATCTGGTAAAGAAAAAAAGATAATAGGGACAACTTGGAAAAAATGCGTAGTTACTCACCGGGTTTCTTATAGCTGACGTAGATGTAAAGACCCATGACAATAACATTGGTGAGGAGTGCAGCCATCCAGTTGATGACAAACATGACAACGCAGCACAAGATAGCTCCGGCCAGGGACACCCACATATTGTAGTATTTAAAGCTGGGACGCCATCCTATTATACCAAGGAATGAGGTCAAACAGCAGGAACTTACAGAAATCTAACCAACATAACAATTACGGCACAAAACAAAAGCACACACAATTTTATACCTGTCAAAAACAAAAAGGAAAAAAAAAATAAAAAAGAGAATTTTCTTCATGATAAGGTTGATGACACAAGTCAGCAAAAAGGTCTGAGTGTTTATTCCCAACATATAAATGCTCATCTATCTTCAAATAAGCCACTTTACAATAAACAGCAATGTAAGTGATATTACTGAATAGTTTAATGTGAGGAGTCTAAAAATAGCAAATGCTTCCGATTAAAAAAAAGAACATGAGGTTGTGTTTGGATTAATACAAAATGGAAAGTTAAGAGCAAGTTAGAGCGAGACAGCTACTGGATATCATACTCGTTTACTGGACTCCAACGAAACTAAACTGGTGGGAGTTTAGTAATGACGAATTATTCAACTGGGTGTGGTTATACAATGACAATCTACGATAAACCACAGGACATAAAGGGTACATTGACAAAGACCCATCATCATCTGGCCCATGCCAGTGTTCCCAAATAGTCAATAATAAGTACAATTAGGTATAAAATTTGCAATTCAATTAACAGAATGAGATCGATGTGAATTGAGCAATGTACCATTTAAGCCCATGCTATTATGGGGACTGCTTTGGGAAGTTCAAAATCAGAGAGAATTTGTACCTGGTATTCTTCTAGAGCTTTCATGTTCAGAGGAAGAGAAACATAGGACTTTTATGCATTAAACTATTCAAAGTTCTCCAACTATGGAAATTGTTGACATACATTTCATATATTGTACACGCATAAAGTACTGCCTTTTAGATTTTGTTTCCTTCGCAAAAGGAACCCTTATGGCAAAATATAGGCCACCTTTGTAACAATCAATGGCTTTAAAAACAGACGTGTTTCAATTTCAGTGATAGCGTAGTTAGGAAATTGACAGCAATTATCAATTGCCAAATGGTAATTTTCCTACTTTATTATTCTTGCCATAGCAAAATTGGACACTCCCACAGATAATTTCTTACAAATAAAACAGAGGAAATAATTACTAACAAATCAGAAAATAAAAATTAATATTTTAAAAATGCTATTCATCCCACATTTCTTCCTCACTTTCATCCTAAGGCACTGGTCATGATGCAATTAATCATCTGTGATTGAGTCTGAAAAACTTTTAGTCAAATAAAAATAAGTCCCATTAATCATGAACATGGGCTTTGTTTATTTGATCTAAATAGCATCCTCCCTCTACCCAAGTATCGTCACAATCTGCTTTTAAGTAACCAATATTTATATTATCACCCACTTCAGTTAGTGGCAGTGTCGTCATACCATTCGGTGTAACTAAAATTACCATTCAAATTGCCTCAACAATATCATGCGTTCGTGTCTAATGAGGTGTCAATGTCGATCAAATATGTGTATTTAAAGAAAATTAGGTATCCCCAATATATTTATTACTTGATTTTTAATATTTGTGACCATTAAACGATTTCCCTCGTATTTTATGTATGATCAGAGCACTTTTAATATTGAGAACAAGAGCTGCTCATATCCCATTTCCATTGTCTAAAATACAAGAGGACTGCTTGAGTTTTTTGAGTTTCAGCTCGACTTTCTAAACGAAAAGCGTGTGTCTTCTTTGTCTTACCTGGTGAGTTGGCCAGGGATGCGTGGAACACCGAGAAGTTAATCAGGGCGTAGGAGGCCAAGAAAAAGTTGGAGATGATGGGAGCAATGACGTTCAACTCGGCTGAGAGAGAACAAAACAAATTTATGAGTGGACTCGGAATTAGGCTTGTGCCAATTTGCGATCGGATCGTATATAGACGATTGAAGGGATGATCGATATTAAGGCCATTTAAAAAAAACTAAATTACTATCAGAACTAAAATGTTGGCATGTTCGCTGGAGTGAGTGACAAGTGAATTTTAAATCCTTAATTTGCTCTGCGTTCCATAAGAGTAGTTAATGATGGAGATTATTTGGATTGTGATATTAAAGATAAGATAATAATGTAAAACATGATGCTGTGATATTGTCGCACCATGAGCATAGACAGACTTTGAAAAGGGAGCCGTTAACTTTGAATAGAGGAGACTTGTTATTAAATAGATTTTTCAAATGTTTAAATATTTTAAATAAAATGTCAGGAGCTGAGATGCTAAAGAGGAGTATTTAAAATCTTTCATCCAAATTAAATTCTACTAACATACTAAGAATGTTACTATTAAAGTAATAAAATCCCCTCTGCCACGCAAGGTCATCTTGCAGAGAAAGAATATTCTTCAACACCTCCCCACCCGCCCCCCACCACAACCAAAACAAAAAGTGTTTCCACACTCCATCTCAGGTTCCACCGCTCCTGTGACTGTCCCCTCCCTCCCCTCTGCTCTGCGTGGAGGCCTCCTGGCGATCGGATTGCATATCGGCGACCTCGAGCAGCCAAGATTTGACGATATGAAAATAGAAACGATCGCCCAACCCTATTCAGAATTAGTGAAAATATCCAGGTATTTGGAAGTATTGTAAAAGCAGGGCAACAACTTTTTGGGGCGTTAGACAAGTAAATTTACCTTTCACTTGTCCAGGCACAAAAGTCATTTGTCCGGGAAAAAAAAATGACAATAATTTACTTTTTGCATTTTGTTTGCAAATGCACAGATGAAAGCATCCAAACAGTGTCAACATATAAATGATTCAATTTATACATTTTATTAAAGTGGATATATGCAGGACTTTCCACAAGGATATGGAGTAGTTGCCAGTGGGGGAAAAGTTGCCAGCTAGAGGGGTCTGCATATCCCTGGAGGATTTTTTTGGCCGTAAAAGCCCAAATTTGGTGGCCTCTGGCACATACTAATGCCACTATTCCATTATATACACTGATCTTAATTATTGCATATTTTAATTAGTTTCCCTACCCGATTGGAAACGTGTGAATTATTGTAAAGGAGAATTAGGCTTATTATTCTAATACTGTACTTCTTATTCCTATTCCTGACTGAAACATAAATTTGTTATTCAACGGAAATAAACAAGGTTATTTTAAGGGGGCACTTAAGTACATTTTTCAAGTTACCAATTTAAAGCAAATATCCACGATGATCCAGATCCCGTTCCAGAGGAAACGAGACCAGAGGAGAGATGCGATTTGGGTTAGGGTTATTATTCACTATGGAACAATAATAGAACATGGAACAGTCACTGAGTTCCAGTAAAATAGAATATGGAACTGTCACCAAGTTTCAGTATAATGCAACCTGTAACTCTCAATGAGTTTTAGTAGGACACAACATATAACCAACCTGGAAATGTCCAGTTCAAACTTCAAATGAAAGTCTCTTTCACTTTTAAGTGCAAATATACCTTTCTATTATATTTATATGGTACTTGCCATTCCAAAATAAATTGCAATCATTGACCGACTCTTCTCACTCTCATTCACTGGAAGTCCTCCTTCGCTTACCGTGCATTAAACCAACTGAATCAAATCAAACGACTCGTTTCACTGAGTGCCTCGTCAAGAACCGAGTCTCAAAAAGTAGTCGAACCTTTCATCACAGCGCAGTCTGCACAATTTTGGAATATTGTATTGTATATATAAAGTTGTATTTTTATCTTCATTGTTTACCTTGATGTACCTCCAAACAGCCGTCGTTTTCTTTCTGTTGCCCTCTTTTTTGAGCGTCAACTACACAACTAGGTTTACATTGTGTTGTATAGGATTTGAGTATCTGAGATGCATTAGTTTCAAATCGGTATTCTGAATGCATTAATTTAACGTTAAATGGCAGAGTAATGAATGGCACATAACGTGAAGACACACTGTGTGTGTGTGTATGTATATACATATATATACACATACATATATATACACATACATATACACATACATATATATACACATACATTCATACATATATACACATACATTCATATACACATACATTCATACACGTATATATATACACACACACACGTATATATATACACACACACGTATATATATACACACACACACGTATATATATACACACACACACACACGTATATATATACACATACACGTATATATATACACATACACGTATATATATATACACATACACACGTATATATATATACACATATACATACATACATACATACATACATATATACATACATACACATACACATATACATATATATATACATACATACACATATATATACACATACATACATATATATACATACATATATATACACATACATACATATACACATACATACATATATATA
>OMKR01111125.1:0-13561 GCA_900302355.1 Cyttopsis rosea | reverse complement strand
TGTCTATTTCCTCTCTTTCGTCTTTCTATATCTCTCTCTCTCTCACACACTCTTTCTCTCTCTCTCTCTCTCTCTCTTTCTCTCTCTCCCTCTGGTATGTGATAACAAGCTGCCTGATCTTATACAGTACATGGCCTCAGGAACATCCACACTCACAATCTCTCTCTTTCTCACACACACACACACACCCACACACAGACACACACATAAACACATACACACACACATACTCTCAAACACACACATACAAGCACAGAGAATATATTTTATCTGGGTTTTACAAACTGCCGCTATTGCCAAACTGGGTCAATTGGGTTTCTCAAAACGCAGCCAAGCGCAGTCGCCCCATTTCGTCATGTAATCTTAATCTGTTGCTTTCGCAATTAGTTGATGGCGCGTCGCCACTCTGAGCCAACACACACATCTAGCGTGCTTCATAGAGAAGAAGGTAGGACACACACACTGACCGGGGAGACGGAATGCGGCAGAGACAAAGACAGTGTGCGGAAGAAACAGACAGATAGATATTACAGTATATACCATGTGATCTGTCCATCGAGGAAGATTGATAATCTCTCTCCGCTCTAATCCATTGTTGACCAGGGGGGTCAAAGCACTTAATCCAGATGCTATCCGTCCTGTTCTGTGCTTTAGAGCAGGTGTGTGAGGAGGGACAAACACACAAGTGTGAATAAATATGGCGTAGATATAACAACGAGTGTTCACCGCACATTGGGTCACAACTCAGTGAGAAACTGCATGTGTGTGTGCATGTTCCCTGGATGTGTGTGTGGAGCCGGCTCAGTTCTGGGTCAACGCTCCACCTGGGGATCCCCAGATGTTTCTGACAGAATATGGGTCAGATTGTGCACTGAGCTGACCAGAGGGTGTTACACATGGTGTCTGTCTATCTCTCTTACACATGGTGTCTATCTATCTATCTATCTATCTATCTATCTATCTATCTATCTATCTATCTATCTATCTATCTATCTATCTATCTATCTATCTGTCTGTCTGTCTGTCTGTCTGTCTAATATAATTGTCTGTATTGTCCCTTCTCTCTTTCCGTCGCTCTTTCAGTTGAATGACATCATCACGGACCAATACCGACGAAGCGCTGCTGTAGGGGGGCGGGGCTTCCCTCGAGCAGCATCTCGTTTGGTTTCCTTAACAACCGGACAAGCGGCGAAATAAACAAACGACAGGTATGGAACAGCAAAGAAAACACAAACACTAGAATCACGAAGACGAGTAGCGCACCGTGTCGAACACACGGCCACGGCACCGAGGAAATGTACAGAACTACGGAGTGAACATCAACTCCAAGTGTGTACTGGTGGCTAACTAGCTAACGCTAACTGGAGCTCCAGCTGGAAATGTAACGTAACATTTCATCTGCAGAGATATAAACAAACCAAGTGTTGACCGGTGCGGGGGCGTTGCTCCACACGCTGCCCAGACAAGAGATGGCGCTTTGTAGGAGGCATAAGAAACCATCTTACTCTCCATAGCGCTCATTAGCTGCCTACCATTAGCCAAGTCAAGTTAGCAGACACCGTCCTTGTAATAAGGTAACAGGTAACATTAAGTACCGTTACTAAGCAACGTTACTATGTTGATGTGCTTGTTGTGAAAACCCTGCTGGTTGTGTGCATGCAGCCTGTTTATTCAGGTGTGGGACACATAGTGCCTTGAATATACTTGTAGTACCAGTGTTAAGTCAATCAGGTTGATGTAATGTGATGTGATGCGGTGATGTGATGTTGAGATGTGATGTTGAGATGTGATGTTGAGATGTGAGGTTGTGATGTGATGTTATGTGATGTTGAGATGTGAGGTTGTGATGTGATGTTGAGATGTGAGGTTGTGATGTGATGTTGTGATGTGATGTTGAGATGTGAGGTTGTGATGTGATGTTGAGATGTGAGGTTGTGATGTGATGTTATGTGATGTTGAGATGTGATGTTGAGATGTGATGTTGTGATGTGATGTGTGATGTTGTGATATGTTATGATGTGATGTTGTGATGTTGAGATGTGAGGATGTGTGATGTTGTGATATGTTATGATGTGATGTTGTGATGTGAATGATGTTATGTTATGATGTGATGTTGTGATGTGATGTGATGTTGTGAATGATGTTGTGAATGATGTTGTGAATGATGTTATGTTGTGATGTGTGATGTTGTGATGTTACGATGTGATGTTATGATGTGATGTTGTGAATGATGTTGTGAATAATGTTATGATGTGATGTGATGTTATGATGTGATGTTGTGATGTGATGTTATGATGTCTGTTGTGATGTGACGTTATGATGTGGTGTTGTGATGTGATGTGATGTTATGATGTAATGTTGTGATGTTGGTTTGTGATGCTATGATGTGTGATGGGATGTTGTGATGTTATGATGTAATGTTGTGATGTTGGTATGTGATGTTGGTATGTGATGTTGTGATGTTATGATGTGGTGTTGTGATGATGTGATGTGTGATGTGATGTTGTGATGTTGTGATGTAATGTTGTGATGTTGGTATGTGATGTTGTGATGTTGGTATGTGATGTTATGATGTGATGTTTCAGGCCCGGGAATCGAGTCGGGATGGCGGAGACAGGGGACAGCAAGAAGGAGGAGGCCGATTACAAGAGGCTTTTCAGTTTCCCACTTATCAGGGTAGGACATTTTGCAAGACACTGCCATTCCTGGAAAACCTGGAATTTAGTTAGTTAGTGTAATGTAGCTCTCCAGTCATGGAAAGGTGGAGTCATAACATAACATGACATAATTGTTCCAAAATGTCCTGGAGAACACAAGTTGTCCTAGAGAGGTTTTACTCAGTGCGCAATGAAAACATTTTTTTTTGCCAAAATAGAATGAATATATATATAATTCCATATTGTATCATATGTATATATACAGTATAAATATAGTTGTTTTTCTGGGAACCCTATGTCTGGTGTTTTGGCCGACTAGACTTCTCAGGTTGAAGTTGGCCAGAGCAACTTTCTGAGGTCAGACATTTCAGCAGGTCAGCAGGTACAGGACGGTGTGCGTTGTCCCACCCCAACAGCTGCAACAAAACTGACATAGGGAGTCAGGGAGTGTGTCCACACATCCAGTTTCTCCTGAGAAGAGGGCTAAGCAGCAGATATGTGTGAAAAAACCTATGTGAGTTGACAGGGTCTTTAATATGAATACTATGCTATGAATATACTACTATATATACTATGAATAATATATGAATTCATAAAAATGACCCGGAAATGTCCTGGAAAGTGACTTGAAGAGAGCCCGGCCTATGTTATTGCCTACATTTTAAGTATTGTAACACAATTTTAATCTGTATAGTAACAATTGGGAGAGATAACATTTCAGATGGGGCACAGACATAAGTGCAAGATTTGACATGAAAGCCAGTTAAAAGGTGGTCAGCAAATCTCAAATCAGCACTTCTGGTGTGATTTCTAGTTCATCTGACTTGCATGCTTGGCTAAATCAATCACTTAATATCAAGTAATAATTATAATTTATAAGCTATATACCCACACAAATTCTGTGCATAGAATCGCATTTGTGTATTCTATTTTATTTTATTACGGTTTTCTTACTGTTAAGCTTTTTTTTTGTACAAATTCCTTGTACATGTAAATGCACCTGGCGGAATAAACTCAATTCTGATTCTGATTCCTATCTCGACTATTGAATTATTTGATGAGTTGTGTGTCGTTGAGAGAGGATGTGAGTGAGTGTGTGTGTGATGATCAAATGTTTTTGTTTTTTTTGTCTCCAGCACACAGACATGCCAGAGGAAATGCGGGTTGAGACGATGGAACTATGTGTGACGGCCTGTGAAAAGTTCGCCACCAACAATGAGGTGAGTGTGTTTTAATAACATTTGGAATATTTGTTCCATCGGATATCATCCCCACCGCTAGAAAAATATACAATGCTGTGTTCAGGCCTCCTGTCGATCCATAATGTCTCCTCTCTGCCATTCCTCCTCTCTCAGAGTGCAGCGAAGATGATCAAGGAGTCCATGGATAAGAAGTTCGGCAGCTCGTGGCACGTGGTGATCGGCGAGGGCTTCGGGTTCGAGGTGACGCACGAGGTCAAGAACCTCCTCTACATGTTCTTCGGGGGGAGTCTGGCGGTGTGCGTGTGGAAGTGTTCCTAGCGCTTCCTTCCTGCCCTCCTTCCTTGCCGTCTTCCCTCCTCCCTCTCTCCGATTCTCTCTCTCACCAGGGCGGCTGAGTCCCTACACAGACCTGGAAAGGTCAGAGAAAATGTGGAAAGTGAACTGGGTCACTTCCAGGTTTGGACACATTTCTTACAAGACGAAATGTCTGACAAAGGATGGAGAGCAAGGTGGTTCAGTGCCAATACAGATATGACTGTACGCCTGCTGTAGCTGTAGATCCGCTGCACCGCTTTCAAACAACATGGCTGAGGTTGCGGTTGTGTTGCACAGTGTAGGTCAATTTTAACCACCAAACAACAACTTTAAATTCAGTGCAAATGTTTTCTACACCTAAGGAGGGAGATCAACACCAGCCACCAGCCAAATGCTGGTCAGTTCTGCTTCTAAGTGTTTTTTGTACTCCACCAGTGACTGAGCTTGTTTACATGCACACTAATAGACGACTGGCTTCAGCAATATTTCGATTGAAGCCTTCAAATGTACAGCATTAGGCCCCGGTCACAACAGGAATTGGCTCTTCCTGTGTGTGTCTTCACCAGGGCTGTACAGCTGGTTAGCATGCTAGGGAGATCGGCAACTATAAAACCTAAGGAAACAATTCCACCATTTATTTCTCCCTCACAACTCAATGCAAACCCTGCTGTTTATTTTGTGTAATAATTGATGTCCTGGCAATGCTGAATTGTATAAAATAGGATTGTTTGACGCAGCAGATGTATTAGCTTTCTCTGGTTTTGGACCGCCCCTTCAAAGGGCATCATGGTAAGAGTTGCTTCTATTGAAAGGACTTGAATTCGGTGCAGAATGTCACTGTCACAAATGCTGGCCTGATCAGGACTTTAGAATGATTAGAGTGACGTTTCTCAGCTCCGCCAAACTCGAAAACGAGTGTAGGTTTTCGCTGTTGTGGACAAAATGTGGAGTCAAGCAGCTCATTCCACTCTCCTTTGACTGATTTTGTGGGAGGAAGCAGGGAAGAGCTAATGTATGCAAATCACTATGTATGTTTTCTATGTATATACTGTATACGTGCGTATAAAAATTATAATATAGCACCAATCAATCATATCCTCCTTAAAGGGAAGATTCTTTCATTGCCATTCCCCTCCAACCTTCCTGGACCAGTTGTGCGTATCAGATGCGTGTGGGAGGCAGCGTCTTACTGGGATGGCACTGATCTGGACAGTGTTTACACGCTCCATCCATTTTCATCATGATTCTCCTAATGCGATCACAACCTTACTCCAATTATTGAAACTGAACTACGCCTTTTACATGACCACTCAAATTCAGATTATCGCCTTAAACCGACTATGTTTGGGTTATTAGTGTGCATGTAAGTGGGATCACTTTGGCCAGTGACCGGCCGTCACTCATTTCAAATGGTCACTTAGCAGTTTAAATGTTGGATTCTAGGGCTGGGGATTGGGTAGGATCTCACAATCCGATTAATTTCGATACAAAGGGTCACGATATGAATTGAATATCAATCAAATCCAATATTGATGATATGGCTCACGATACAATTCTATATTGATATATCAATATATTGACATTTCATACATGCAACTTTCAGTTTACCATCTGATGTGCATTGTCTAGTATTTGTTTCTGATATAGAAATACGATTCCGTTATTTTCAAGTATCAACATCAGATAATCAGAAATTGAAACAATACATTGAATTGATTTTTTAAAACCCAGCCCTAGTAAATTCTGTTATATTGATGGCCTTTTCTTATTGTTTTATTATTATGATGTTATGATGAATCATTCTGCACCTGTGAGCACCTCGTCCTCCCTCCAGAGTTCTGCAGCCGTCCAGGGTCTCCAACGTCCTTTTTCCACATTTCTCTTCAGGGACTGTGTGCACGTGTGTGAATGTCTGTGTGTGCTGGACACACACAGGGTTTTTTTGGGAATAAAAACAAATCAGTGTCGCCGTCCTCGGCTGTTTGACCGTTTTTTTGTGCAACCTCGAAATTCCGCCCGCCGCCATACGTTACTTCACTCTCTCTCTCTGTGTCACTCTTAAAATTACTATAGGTTTTTTAAATAAGATTTTTAACATTCTTTTTTTTAATTTTTTTTTTACATGTAAATATTTTGATACAACTTGGGGGGAAAAAATGTTTTCAAAGAGACCACTTTTGTGTTCTTGAGATGATAAAGGGCTCTGACTATGGAGCCACACAACAATAAAACAGCTTTCCTCCCCTGAAGAGGCGTGTAGGACTGAATCCCTGAGTAGCGTTGACCTCTGGGATGATATTATGGATGTGAAGTTTTCTTTTTATTATTATTGTTTTTTAATGTTGACGCCAGTTTTAATGATCCAATGGAACGGACCTATATGCGTGAACTGATCTGATTGTACAATAAAGTTTTGAGTTGTGATTCAATGATATCTTTGCGTAAAGGTTTCTTATATTCACTCACAAGAAAATGCAGCAATAGCGAGTAATGTACGTGTGTTTGCAAATGTGTAGGAAAGTGTTAGGCTGATGCGGCTTTAACTTAGAATGACTTACTCTTCATCAATCATAGTATTGACAAACCTCATATCATCCACAATATATTCCAGTACATTTGTAGGCCTACTAATATACTCATTATAGCCATATTAACAAATCATGCTCAAATATGTATTAAGTGAAATCCCAGTGAGATTACATTTGGATTAAAATTACTCTAATGCAGATGGCTAAATGTTGTGCTTTATTAGTGAAGAGCATTTAGGAAGAATGGTGAAAGCATCTTATTCATGCCAGTGCATTAATGTGAGAGCAGAGCTTTTTAAAGGGATTTCTGTCTGACACAGGCAACTGAAGAGGAGCCATTAACAGTGTTTTCTGTTTGGAAGGGATGTCTGGACTGATGAGAGACACGGCGGCTTTTACCTTTTAGGGGTGGATGCTGTTACTGACAAGCTACTATGCAACAGCTAGCAAATAGTTTAAACGATAGGTTCGCTATTTTTCAACCCAGGCCTTATTAAAATGTTGGTTCCCATCATTTATAACTGTTCATAGCACAACCTCGCTGAACGCTTTACTTTGGAGAAACTTGCCACTCAGCTTCTCACTGTGCTTCAATGCAGTCCAATGGGGCAAATGTTGAAGCCTTAAAAAAATTGGCTTAAACGTTTGCCCCATTGGACTGTACTTAAGCATAGTGAGAAGCTGCAGCACAGTGGTAAGTTTCTCAATCGTAAAGCATTCAGTGAGGTTGTTGCTATGAACAGTTATAAATGATGGGAACCAACATTTAAGGCCTGGAATAGAAAAATAGCAGAAATACAACTACATTTTTCAATGTATTCCTTTAGGTACAATAGATCTACAAACAGCATTCTGACCCATTCTGAATGTGAGGGTGGCTTCTGTGGAGTGATCATAACACAAGGTCGTCCTGCTGCCATGTTTACTGAGCACCATGACCCTGCAGGGCAGCTTGTCCTCGGGTGCACTCACTATAACCTCTATCACTGTTTTCGATCCATCCCATTCCAACTCTGGGTGTATAAATCATCGGCAAAAATACAAAAAGCAAATATTTTGTTATGGCTCTTATACAAAATCCACACCTTACTGTAGTTGCTTCGGTGTTTAAAATAATCTTTCTTCTCCTTGCACCTACATCGACACTCAATCGACAATTATAGTGTTTTTATTAGTGTAATTCGTTATTATAGACTTGGAATCACTTGGATTCCAGTGAAGTGTACAAACTCATCTTTAAGCTAGAGGCCTACTTTTTCATTTGTACAAGAGGAGCAGGCTTTCCCTTGTAGATTAAATTTTCAGTCCTCTGCTAATACAATTATTCTAACAATCCGCAGTCGGTCTAGTGTCAATAGACAGGCTCCCGTCCTCCCCTGTTGGATCTCATTCATTATTCACCTCAGATACTCTTTATATAACTCCTCCCTCTCGCTGTGTCGGGTTAAATATTCATACACAACCCGCAGAGTCACATTAAGAACTCTGGCAAGTGGCATTTCCAAATCTCAGAACTAAAAATAAAGAATATCACCCTGTTCAAGCATTAAGAAGTAAAAACCTGCTGGGAAGCCTGTGGTTTCCAGGGCCGTTTGAGAGAAGCAGCTGCTCAGAATGCCAAATATTTAAAATTTAATTTCTGTAATACCGATTCGATGTGATGAAATGCACTCTAAATTGAGCTGTTGTGCGCTCAGATTTTGGCTGAATAGAAATAGAAAGAAAAGTTGAAGAGAAAAGCTCAGTATTTTCCAACTGTTGATCCCTCGAATGCAGTTTTGGAAGCGTAAGAGAGTAATTCAATGTTTTCCAGTTTTCAAAGCTCATCACAGTATCTTAGCAACCGTCTCGCCACCGGCAGAGACAGCGATCGGCCTGTCCCTTAGCGAGCGTCTGTGTAGGGAAGGAGAGAGGGAGGGAGAGAGAGAGAGAGAGAGAGAGAGAGAGAGAGAGAGAGAGAGAAACCAACATAAATAATATGAATTTAAGTGTATGTGGTGACTGTATGTGGTGAATTCAACGCTCAGAGATTCAGTAATTCAGATAAATTGACAGATGAGATTTTAAGTATAGTGATCCAGCCATCACCCAACACAACAACAGGTCAAGTTGAAGAAGAGGGAGAGGAAGAGGGAGAGAGTGAGACAATATCTAGAGAGTACGCCCAACAGAAGACAGAGCAGAGAGAAGGAGGGATGAATCTTTCATCTGCGGCGTGCGGAGACGGCTTTCCTATTGAGAAATGATGAAACACAATCCAATATTAATGTGTCAGTGCGCATGAGGGAGTGAGAGAATGCGTTTGCATATTGAACCGTGCGAGACTGACTCCGTGTGCCTCCATGTATAGGTAGGTGCACGTATGTTAGGGGACCAACTCCAGCTCTCCTTCTTGGTCAGGGGCACCGACAGGAGTATTAACCCCCTAACATGCATGTATTTTGATGGTGGGGAGGAAAAAAAAAAGTCCTCAAAACAGTCTTTTTTTTTAAATAGAATAAAGTGAAGGGACCTTCATCAGGAAAATATGTCTATTATAGATATGTACATTTGATGAAGGTAAATACACGTACAGGTATGAATCTGGTCCTTTGATGAGTACTCCTTTGACCAAAATGCTGCTTTATTCAATAAATGTAAATATATGGAATATTTTCCAGACTTCCTCGTCCAAGAAGCAGATTAGAAGAAGAATCAGAATAATTTATTTTTGTCAAACTTCACAACACACACAGAGGGTGGGGACAACCCCAAACACACACACATGCAGGAGTGACAATCAAAATTCCACCTCTGCCTTTATCCCATCACCGGCCATCCTTCCTCCAGGGGCAGCAGGCAGCCCTCATTTCCGGCGCCCGGGGACCAATTCCAGGTGGTGGGTCCATGCCGTGGTCAGGGACAGGACAGGAAAGTGTTCTGCACATTTTTGGTCGGGGTCCTTATGTTGGAGGAGACCCATGCGAACACGGGGAGAACGTGCAAACTCCACACAGAAAGGTCCCTTATCGGGAGATAACCCACCGGAGCACGGTGCCAACAGCGCCCCAGGCGGGAATCGAACCCAGGACCTTCTTACTGTGAGGCAGCAGTGTTAACCACCGTGCCGCCAGAGAGAGATCGACGAGCACTGTGGTGTTGGAAATAGACCCGGGCGGTGTCCCGTTCTGTTGTGTTCTTGAATATTCTGAACAAACATTGCACCGTGTGTTAAATACGATTTGAATAAGCGATAATTGAAAGCAAACAATCCTGAGGGGTCCTTGTAGCACGTTCATTTGTACAGCGCATTTCGGTCACGGGGGCAATTCAAAGTGCTTCGCGTACAGCGCGGTAAGTACGGTACAATACGAGTACGGCAAGTCATGAGCGCCAAAAGCAGGACTTAAACCCGCACCCACCCGGGTCCCGACAATGAACTCGTTCGCAGGACGCTTTCATTCCTGCTGCCGTACGCACATCTAACGTCAGTTTCTATACATCCGTCTGCAACCTTGTCCACTGAAAGAAACCACATTCCCATTTGTATGCATTTAAAATAAAGAGAAAAGGTACATCAACCAGACCACATCTAGTTTGCACGACAGAATGCACAGACAGAATTTAGACACAAACTAAGAATCAATATTATGTATGAGGACCGGCGGTATCTGTGGTCACTATAAAAGGCTACACTTTTAGGGAGCTGCTTTTTGTTCAGGGTTAGGGTTAGGGTTAGGGTTAGGGTTAGGGTTAGGGTTAGGGTTAGGGTTAGGGTTAGTAGTCGATCACACTGGCTTTTAGAAGTGGTTTGCCAAGCGTCACCTGTTGGTTGCCAAGACCGACAAAAAAAGGTTGCCAAATCGTAATAATTTAATAATTGAGTGATATTGATCCTTTATTTTTTATGATCCATATTACAATATTAAGAGAGCGATATCAAGAAAGGGAAACACTAATTAACAGATTTGTCGAGTCCTGGACCTATGCTTAGGCGGTCTCATTTGCAATGCCGTATTTAGATTTAATAGTTATTAATTAACATTGTTGGAAACCCTTCAATTTTAATTACCCAACGTTTTTGCCTTGATGGACTATATCAGACTATATATTTAATTCGGTCCGAAGTTGTATCGATCACATTCGAC
The DNA here is from genome assembly GCA_900302355.1 of Cyttopsis rosea. Lineage (NCBI taxonomy): Eukaryota > Metazoa > Chordata > Actinopteri > Zeiformes > Parazenidae > Cyttopsis > Cyttopsis rosea. The sequence goes on along the minus strand of OMKR01111125.1, from coordinate 2,732 downwards.
GAAAAAGGCCGGCAGAGCGAAAGACAAGCAAACTTTCTAAGATCTGGGTAAACAAATGACACACAGAGGCCGATCCTCTGCCGCCAGAGATCACCGTAACCTGGCGCGAGTCCCACCCAGAGTCCGGCAACACAATTTAGGAAAAAGGACAACCCGATGGATTTCGGGTGACTGGAGACAGGCGCGTGTTGGTTCCACGAAGGAAAGCCCGAAGCGGATTCGGCGGTGCACATCAGTCGGACAGCCTTGGAAGGGTTAAAAAAGGTGCGTATGTGGAAAAACGTGGCCTTTATTTTTATTTTTTGGCTTTTAGGTACAGTAGCATGTGTTTTTTTTAAATGTTTTAACTTGTGTCTGTTTCCCCTTGTGTGTTTTATCTGTTTTTATCTTTGATGGGAGTTAGAGCTAGTTCCTCACTATGATACCGACATAGCAGTGATAACCCTGAAGGTTTTTGGATGCTCTTTATCAATTCTTCTCTTTTCCTCCTCCCTCCAACCCGAATCTTCCTGTTTGCCCTGTCTCCGTCGATTCCTCTCTCTCTCTTCTTCCTCTCAGCGGGATGAGGTGGGGCCTTCGCAATCGTTCCAGGACGCTCTGTCTGTCCCTGGTCGTCGCCACTCTCCTCCTCCATCTCCTGCTGGCGCTGGGCTCTCTCTCCACCTTCCAGCCGCCAGCTGGCCGCCCCTCTCGAGCCGCGGGGAGCGAGAGCGTCCTGAGGGTCTTGGCGCAAACCAACTTCGCCTCCTCCGATGTGGGCGGCCTGGCCGAGCCGCCCGCCGCGGACGCTAAAGGTCATCCCAAAATGGTTTCCGCTGGAAGGAACGCGACCAACACGGGTCACGGCCGCCCCGGCGCCGCCGGGATGTCCAAGCTGGAGGCGCTGTTCAGCCACCCGATGTACACCCTGCCCGGCCCCCCGATCCCCGAGGAGGACTGGCTGCTCAAGGTGAAGCCGAAGGTCAAGGCCAGCGAGAAGAGCTCCCTGATGTGGTGAGTTCATTACATGGAGAGAGACCTGAAAAAACTGTGTGTGGTGGGTACAAACTGTGTGAATTATATGTGTGTGTGTGTGTGTGTGTGTGTGTGTCCTCATTATCATTTTTGTGTGTGAGGGACCAAGTCATAAAACACAGAAGCCCCAAAAAATATATATAATAAATAAATAAACAATAAGTAGGGCCCAAAAAAAATGTGGCCAACAGAAAATAAACTCATCTTACTATAACAACAGCTGACGTATCAAACTGACCTGATCCGAAACAAATGACACAAGGGAACAAATATTTGGCAAAGCCAAACTAAAATGGATTAAACAAGGGGTGGGAGACAAATATCACAAACAAAATGATTTAAGACTTAATATTATTTTACAGCTAAAATACTAAAAGAGCATCGGTGTTTAAATAAATACAAAATAAATACAAAACCCCTGTATATATAGAGGTGGCATTGTTATATCAAACAGGAATGAACCCTTCTCGCCCCCCATGAGGTGTTACTGAATGGATTCTTCCATTTAGTAACGGTCAGTGCAGCTGTGGTGTGGTCCTTAGATGGCCGCCAACGGCAGTAGTGATGTGGAGGAAACCATTAAATTCATTTTAACTAAAAAGGGAGAACGAAACAGCAATATTTGAAACAAAGCCTATGTCTTTATGTATTTTAGCTTTGTGCATGTCCCTCATCAATGTACTGTAGTGTGTAAAAAGAGAAATGATGACAAACACCGGGAAAATACAACGGCAGATAAAGCGTAAACTGTGTCAGTGTGTGTGTGTGTGTGTGTGTGTGTGTGTGTGTGTGGGTGGATAGGACTGTTATTCTGATAGAGATCTAGAAATTGTGTGACTCTGCGCCTCACTTTCCAAGAAGCCCAATCCAACTTTTGATAATTACTTTAGATCTTTTTTTTTTTTTGTGGCGCAATCAGCCGCACGTCCTTCCCTTTTCACCGTCACCACAAATTAATTCCTCTTTCGCTATTTTACTATCAGAACTTGTTGGAAGTGGCTTCGCAAAAACACAAGACAAGATTCTCACTTAACCTGCTTGTTTTGAAAAATGAAAAGATATAATAGTTCAATCCCTTTATATTGTTCTATTATTATTCTAAATTAACTATCGTACCGTGTGACATTTCTCGGAAACAATTTGCAAACACATTAAATAAATTAAATAAAACAATATACAACGACAAAACAAGGCAGGTGATGTGCATCAAAGATCCCAGTGGGAATTTACTTCAATCTCCTTCTTTTTCAAATTAACACATAATTACAAAGCACGCCTACGGTATAATTACATAATTAAAGTATTAATTCATATAATTAATTGATCTTAAATCAAGACAGCACGGGATGCGCCCTCATTTAAAAGGGACTTTTAACGATTGGGTTTCCCTGCAGTTTCCTACACAAAATATAGGAAACATTTTAAATTTTCCTTTTTTTCCCAGTGAAACTTAATTCCCGCAAACACTCTCTCAACTTAGACGAAAAGAGCAACAAGTTTCCTCGAAGCGTCGATTCCCAAACAAACACGACGCCAAAACCTCGGTGTGAGATGCGTCGATGGAAACGGCAGCGGGATGCAGCAGCCCCCCCTGCCCGATCCCCAAAAAACAAAAAATATAATGATACTGGAAAACCTACTGTATTAACATTTTAAAGCCTTGTTCCTGTCGTGTTCTCACGCAGGTAAAAGCCTTCACACCTCAGGGATCCCCCAAT
>OMKR01111121.1:0-11695 GCA_900302355.1 Cyttopsis rosea | reverse complement strand
AAATGTCAATTTATGTCACATTTTATCAACTAATTAATGCCTACATTTATTTCTTTTGGTATACATTTAATGGCATATTAATATATTAATATAGTCATTGATTAATTAGATAGACATTTATTAGTCATTAATTTATTTTTAATTTTGGCAGCTTCTACGAGCCCGGTCTTCAGTCCCGGGGGCATCGTGGACGGTAGCGAAAGCGGACGTCCCTGTCGGGCAGCAGGATGCCCAGCCCCGCCCGCCGGGTGTCCAGCTCCACTGGGGCCCGGCCATGCTCCTCCTCCAGCTCCACCTCCATGTAGAGCAGCAGCAGCGACAGGAACTGCTTGACCTCGTTGATGGCGAAGAAACGGCCGGGACACATGGAGGAGCCCGAGCCAAACGGCATGAGGTAGTAGCGGAGACGCTGCCCGTCCTTGAAGAAGTCCGTCTTCTCTCGGCCGTCCTCCGTGAAGCGGTCGTACTGGTACGTCTGGAGAAGGAGGGTGTGTTGCCGTTTACAATAGTTTTTTGATAATAATGGATTCATTATTCAGATTCCAGGTAAGATGTGAGGGATGATGGAACACATTTCTACAGACGGAAAAGTTGATCTTATTTCACATAATTATAATTCAATAATTTACACTTATTGGTCATTATTTTTTATTGTTTATCTTAGGTTCATAGTTAGGTTTATTTTATTATCCATTCCTTATTTTTCTATCTTGCCAATTTTTCAGGTAATCCTCGGGTTAATTGTGTATTGCCATTTTATTTTTTATATTTGTATTCTTATTGTTATTATTATATTGCCCATTTTTGATGCAAGCTGATGTGACACTGAAATTTCCCTCAATCTCTCTTTCTCTAGGTTCCAAGTTTCAAAAACAAACTATTGGGGGATATTTGTAGCTTATATGAAATACTTTTCAATGGGTTTTTACGGGGGCTCAACCATCTGCCTTTTTTGGAAAAAGTAGTTTGTTAGTGGGAAAGCTAAACTATCCTCAAGCTACAGAAAGGTGTAAGGGGTGTGTGAGTGTGTGAGTGTGTGTGTGTGTGTGTGTGTGTGTGCCCCCCACCTTGGGGTCCTGGTAGATCTCCGGGTCCATGTGCATGCTCTGGGGGAACAGAGCGATGACGTCTCCCTGGCGGACCGCCACGCTGCGCTGGTCCTCCAGGCTCAGGTTGAAGTCCTCCTGGACCACCCGGATATTCATGGAGGAAGAGGAGAGGCGAAGGCTCTCGTTGATGGCGCTCTCTGCAGGGAGGGATTAAGTCAAATTAAGATTACGCATGTTAGGATTACATAAAATTTGTATTATGTCATGTTAGGATTACATCACACTAGGATTACATCAAATTAGGATTAAGTCACGTTGGGATCACATCATGTTGGGATTATATTGATTTACGATTACATATAATTTGTATTATGCCACGTTAAGATTACATCAAGTTAAAATTATATCATGTCAGGATTACATCAAATTAAAATTAAATCATGTTAGGATTATATTGAGTTACGATTACATATAATTTGTATTATGTCAAATTAGGATTACATCAAATTTGAATTACATCATGTCAGGATTAAATCAGAATCAGGCTTTATTGGCCAAGTACATATACACTTACAAGGAATCTCACTCCAGTTTTCAATGACTCCTTGTACTTACAGAACAACAGTAAAGAAAAACTATAAGTAAAGCAAAAATATAGAACAAATATTTCCATAAAAATGTGTACATAAAACATACAAATATTTTATTGGTATAAAAATACATAAAAAGAAAAATCTCAAGTGTGCAACGGGCTGACAGCATGTGCAATGAGGGAGAATGTGCAAACACGTGGAATATAAATAATTGAATTGAATACATACAGTGGTGTGCAGGTATGGACAGCGACAGAGTCGTTGGGTGGTATGGGACACAGTTAACTGTTCATAAAGAAAATGGGAAAAAGCTGTTGCAGTATCTGGAAGTTGGTGCTGGTGGCGCTTAAGCACCTGCCAAAGGTGAGGAGCTGGAACATGTGGTGACCAGGGTGTGAGGGGTCAGCGATGCTCTTCTCAGCCTGCTTCTGGGCCATGATGCTGAAAAGATAATGGAGGGGGTGCAGGTTGACTCCAATTATCTTTTCTTCAGTTCTCATCCCACTGTTATTGCGGTGGTGAGGACAGACTCGAGAGTGGCTGTATTAAATTGCACAGCTCCTGAGGCAGGTTGAACTTTCTGAGCTGGCGCAGGAAGTACAGTACATCCTCTGCTGTTTTTAACCAGAGTCTGTGTTGGATTCCACTTCAGGTCCTGGGAGATTGCGGTTCCAAGGACTCCACAGCCATCACAGAGTTGTCCAGTATGGTTAGGGGGAAGAGGTGGGGACTCTTCCTCAAGTCCACTGTCATCTCCGCCATTTTGAGTGTGTTAAGTTCCAGGTTGGTGTGGTTGCACCAGAGGACCAGCCGCAGCTGGCTCCAGCTCGACTTCCTGTCTGGAGGGTCCTTGGATATGCAGTCGTTTGTGTACAGGGAGAAGAGCAATTGGGAGAGCACATAACTCTTGGGGGGTGCTGGTGCTGGTGGTCAGGGAGCCAGATGCAAGTCTCCGTGGTCTTACCCGCTGCTTACAGGAACCTGCAATGATTTCCTTTGTCAGCGTGTTCCTCGCCTTTTTGTACAGGGCCCTGTCCCCGCTTCTGTGGCCTACTGGAGTTACTGGAGTTTATTTGCAGTGAACCGGGGTTTGCTGTTAATGTGTTTGATGTGGGTTCTGGTGGGAATGCAAACGCCCTCACAAAAACTGATGTAGGATGTCAGCGTCGGTGAGCTCGTCCAAATCTGTGGTTTCCAGTTCAAAGGCTCTCCGGGCAGTACAGTCAAAGCAGGCTTGTAGCTTAGCCTCGGCCTTGCTGGTCCACTTCTTCACCGTGTTGATCACAGGCTTAGCAGATTCCAGTCTCTTGCCTGTAGGTTGGCAGACGATGAACCAGGCAGTGAGCAGAGTCCCAGAGCTGCACGGGTGACGGCACCCTTTATTACTGTGCAACAGTGGTCCAGTATGTTATTGTCTAAGGTGGGACACTTGTGTTGTCTGTATTTGGGCAGCTCATAACTGAGATTTGCTTTGTTAAAATCCCCCAAAACAACAAGTAAAGAAAGTAAAGTTGCTGAATTGTCGGAGGTCTACAGACAACTCCTTTGACTTCATGGCTTGGTTTGTGCTCTGACATGCACTGTCAAGTGTGGGACCTTATATAGACAGGTGTGTGCCTTTCCAAATCATGTCCAATCAATTGAATTTACCACAGGTGGACTCCAATGAAGTTGTAGAAACATCTCAAGGATGATCAGTGGAAACAGGATGCACCTAAGCTCAATTTTGAGTATCATAGCAAACTTAATAATAAAAACCTTCATTTAAAAACTGCATTTTGTGTTTACTTGTGTTGTCTTTGACTAATATTTTAATTTGTTTGATGATCTGAAACATTTAAGTGTGACAAACATGCAAAAAAATAAGAAATCAGGAAGGGGGCAAACACTTTTTCACACCACTGTATATATATACTGTATATTTCTCCAAGGAAGCAGATGTGTTTCAAAGACAAATGGCGGCTGAAAGTAGGTCTACATTTCGGATGGCAATTAAGGAAAAAAGAGACACAGTGTCCATTATTTATGAATGACCTTGTTTTGTGTTTCCTTTTCCGTGTTTTACAATATGAGTGCTTGTGACAAAGTGTCAGTGTCGCTTCTTTTTTCCCAGACCATGGAGAAGGAATTCCTAAATATATCAAAATGTTATATATGTTAATATGTCTAACTCATTTTACAGCCCACAATGTTTTCATGAAGATGAGAAATAATCCGGTTTTGCACCTTTGTTTAGAATGTCTCTGTCTTGGAGAACATTTTGGTGCCTTGTGTGCATCTTCCATACACCACTTTAGTATCAGTGTTTGTGTGTGTTGACGATAGTGTGTTTGTGGTTACATACAAATGCATGGATGCTTGGATATTTATGTTGAATGGTTGCGTGGCCTCAGTGGTTCTCAGACGTTGGATGACTTATTGATTAAATGGACTCATTTATTCAGACAAGGCATCTGGAGATGCCAGGGGGGTTGTTTTTAGTCGTCGAGGCCCCTGTCTCTCCACTGTCCCCCTCTCCAGATGCCTGACGGTTGAAGGAAGTTTGGAACGTTTTTTTTTTTTTTTCTACAACTGGGTTGTTCATCTATAAGCAACAAACACAACACAAAGTTATCGTCTGAGAGCCTCACAATGTTCCACTGTGCCATCTGTTTCCGCTGCACTTTTCAATTCAGAAATCATGTTTTCAGCCACAAATGCAGAATTAAAACTGAGTTCTGTTCATTCTCGCTCCTGCAGAGCAAAAGTAATTAGTAAAAGTTTTCTTCTGAATTAGATTTAATTTCATTTCCATGTTCAACTATCAGACCAAACTGCTGCGGTGAACTGAAGCACCCAGAGATGGACTGGCATTCAATGGAAATTAAGAGATTTCCTCAACAGGAAATTAAGAGAATGGATCTGGATATGGGAGGATGGTGTAATTCAGACTGCAGAGGATGTCCAGAGTGCAGCGACAAGGTTGGGATCTCTAACTTGACTTTGTCGGACCTCTTTGCATTCAGGTTATGTGCACAGCGGCAGTCCGGGACCGACCGTAAGACATCCGCTGTGGAACGATAATCGTTCGATGAGACGGAGTCGCCTGGACGTGACAGCAGATCCGGCAGAGACAATACAAGATCCTGAATAAATTAAGGTCAGAACATACTGAGATGAACAGAGTCTGGGACTCTAGGCTAGAATCAATCCCTCAGGTTGATGGAGGAAATAAAACCATACGCATTTTTATTTAATTAATAACAAGTAAATACAATTAATTTAATAATTATTATAATTATATTTAATTAAAGGTCTGAAATAATTTGGAAATAACTAAAGAGACAATGTGCGTACGTGTGGAAAATAATGTGATTGACTAACTCGTGTTTTTCTTTTTCTGGTTCCATCATACACTGAAATGGGCCGGCAAAATGTATGGTCAATAAACATGGGAAAGACACGGTACAACAATTAAAATTATGGAAAAAATGATGTTTTCCAACTAACGGAAGTTTTCATTTAAACCAACTAAAGAATTTAAAGGGAAAAATGGAATCTTATGAAAAGAAGAAAAGACAGGGGAAAGTAGACTGGAAAGCATATGTCACGTGGGTGGAAGAAGCATAGAGTAGGGAGACAAAGCAGAAACAAAGTAATGACACTCATCAGATGGTTAATGTCCCAGCACCACACAAAATAGAAAGCAACGAAAAATGTGTGCTTCCACAGCAGCTAATAACTTGCAAATGGCTCAACTGTCTTTCTATGAGAGGAACCAACGGGGACGCAGAAAAGGATGAGGACGTGGAGGACCAGGCAGAGGAGAACACACGCCAGGCCGGGGAGGACCGTGGAACGGCAGTGACGTTTGTATGCTACTACCGCAACGAACACGGACATTATGCCTGTTACTATCCGAACAAAACCCATACGAAGGAGGACGAAGAGGAAAGCACCTGGAATGAGGAAGAAGTGACCATTGGCCTCCCACAAGGGAGAGGATGAGGCGGGCGTGGCAGACAACAAGGACACCATCAGCAATAACGGTGTCCAGCGACAAAACCGATAGAGAACAATAGCCCCACCCCCACAACAGACGCTCCTCTACCAGATGCCCCAGAAAGCCGAAACCCAGAGGACACATTCATCCTCACTGTTCTGGCCCCAGCCGACCGATCATCCTCCAGATAAATGTTGAGTCAATACAATTTCTTCGACTCCAGTGCAAGATACTCAGTGGTATGCACAAATAAACTCAAATCAAGCCCACGATTACGGAGCAGCAGGATTAAGAATGGTAGAGAGTTTCACCGTACCTTTAGATATAATGACGATGAAGATGACACTACAACATTACGTCACAGTTTCTTACTCTCCAACTGTTGCCCAGTTCACCTGTGTGTTGGAAAACTGATGTGTTTATTAGGCATTAATGGACTAATGAAGGGGGCAACTCCCCTCACAATCACACAAAATGGGAGTTCACTATTGTATTCACCTCATGTCAGGAGTGCACAGGACCTTAGCATCACAGAATCATGCAGAATAAAGATAAATATGTAGCAGACAGTGAGTGATTGGACCTCGTGGCAACACAATTGTTGTTCTTCCACATTCCTCAAGCCATTAACTTTAATCCCAAACCTTTTTAGGGATTACTTGATTGCCCTGGATGTCCAGCTGGGAGACTCTCTTTCCCTCTCTGCAACGGCTGAAGTGCCAAAGTGACACTTCATGGCGATAAAACTCGGACAGAGAGATGTTAACAAAGTCCTGTGTTGTTCTGTTTTGTCGGTTCTTTTTTGTTGTTCTATTGGAAGTACACCTGGAAAACTGAAACCAAATCATAAAACTCTATGGAGATAACATAAAATGGACCAGGACAATGTTGAACAAGAGACTTACATTTTCTATATTCCCTGTCTCCTCTCTACATGGTTGAACAAACACAGAGGAGACAAACTCCCTTCTTTCCCCCTTTCTGTCTCTCTCTCACACTCTCATTCTTATTATCAGCAAAGAAACTGTCCAGGCGTTAGTCATAAATCTGGCATTCCTGAGGAAAACAACCTCACTGTCTCTGCATTTAACCAAAATCCAACTCAACATTAAATAATGTTTGAATTAGTCAGTAACCAAGATTATCTTAATGTACAGATGTTTTCATAGAAAAGGGTACAAGTCCCATTGTCCTCTAATTAGGATAACCATAATTAGGAGTGATTATTCATATTGTATAAAGTTGGGGGAGCGTGAGTGCCACCGACCAGACTGTGGAAGGAATGCTTGTCATTGCCAAAGCCCATTGCAACTGCTTGTTACTTTTTATTTTCTGTAGTCTATTCTTTGTTGATGTAACCCAATGCATTTTTATATCTCTTCTTTTATTAATGAAATGCTAGTATTAAAGATTGAGTAGTTAGAAATCTCTTTTCTTATATTATTCACACCTGGTAGAGATTGTAATTAGATTTATGCATTACTAATATTAAGAATTACTCTTTATAAGTTAGTAATTAAATCCATCGTAGGAAATTAACATATTTCCTTTGTTTCATCAAGATCAAATGTTATTTTTGTTGCTTTTCTTTACATTTACAATATGTAATATAAATACATATACAGTTTTGCAAGCATCAGATGTGGGGAGATTGGAAGAAGAATGATTTATTCATCACACGTTTTTAGCACACACATGCGGAGGGTGACACACACATGCAGGAGTAGCGAACGATGAGATACAGTCTCTGCATTTATCCCATCCTGGCCGTCCTTCCTCCAGGGGCAGCCAGGAGCAGTGGGCAGCCCTCACTTCGTCGGCGCCCGGGGACCAATTCCAGGTGGTGGGTCCGTGCCGTGGTCAGGGACAGGACAGGAAGTGTTCTGCACGTTTTTAGTCGGGGTCCTTAAGTTGGAGGAGACCCAATGCGAACACGGGGAGAACGTGCAAACTCCACACAGAAAGGCCCCTGATCGGGAGATAACCCACCGGAGCACGGTGCCAACAGTGCCCCAGGCGGGAATCGAACCCAGGACCTTCTTGCTGTGAGGCAGCAGTGTTAACCATGCCATTACTAAAAGAAGAGAAAGAAAAGAGAATATAAATGGAATAAACATAATTATATCAAGTAAACCAAGGTACAATGAACGTAAAAATCCTCAAAATACATTACTGAACTTGGTACGTGTCTTCTTGATTGTGGTCACTAGATGGTAGCAAAGAGTTAAACATAAATCACCTTAATACTTGTCTTCTTATCTCAGGCAATAAACCTTGTACAAGAATATGAGTTCCACCATCTATCGTGGCAACATCTGTGGAGGAATATTATATTACTTTCATTCGATTTTACATTTTACTTCATATTATTTCAGAACTTGAGGTAGTAACTCAGTCTTCCATAGAAGGGTCTGTGTTGAGATACACATGGCCCTCCAGTCCTTGTTGTGGAAATTAACAAAGGGGGGGACAGTGTGTTTGCACGTGGGGGGACAAATGGCCCAATAGAGGTTGAGGCTTGCTAGCAATTGGTGCACTGGGTCCGCTGTGTGTTCCTACAATATGCTCTCACCCTCACGCTCCCCCTCGCTCACTCCTCACTTTAGAGGCAGTTCATTGTATCATACTCGGTTTGGAATGAAACAAGCACTGTACATAATGAGAACAGTCACACGGTTACTCTCTTACACCCTCTGACACCCTTACAAATAAATAACACATGTACCTGTCGCAGAAGAGCTTTCTATTGACATTTAACAGTGGAAATTTAAAGTTCATGGAGACTGAATTTGCCTGCCTGAATCCAAATGAATGAATCAATTTATTCAGACAAGTATATTTTTATATACAAGGAATTTGTCATAATTTCTGGAATTTATATTACAAATATACAAAAATAGCCAAATAAAATACAGAAATAGCCTATTATACACAAATTGATTTTATGTACAGGATAACATTTATGTGCTGTGGCTTCGATGAAAACATAAGATGGAATGGAAATGGAATATTGAGGATTTTACTAAATGATACATGTACGTGCATGTTCCTCAGGAGTTTAAGGGCGAGGCATACCAGCTGCAGATCGAGATGGAGCGTCTGAGCCACCAGGCCAGCCTCCTGCTGAGGAAAGTGGAGGAGGAGGAGGACCGCTGCGCCCTCCAGGAGCCCATGGAGGAGCTGAAGATCCTCTGGAAGAACCTGGACCAGAAGATCATCCACAGACAGGTCAGTACCTAGAACCAGGACCAGATGGTCACCCACAGACAGGTTAGAACATAGACCAGAAGATCATCCATAGGCAGGTCAGTACCTGGACCAGAAGGTCAGAACCTGGACCAGATCATCCATAGACAGGTCAGAACCTAGACATGAAGTTCAGAACATGGAGCAGAAGGTCATCCACAGACAGGTCAGAAATTGGACATGAAGGTCAGAACCTCAACCAGAAGGTCAATATCTGGACTATAAGGTCAAAACCTGGACCAGAAGGTCATCCACAGACAGGTCAGAACATAGACCAGAAGATCATCCATAGGCAGGTCAGTACCTGGACTAGAAGGTCAGAACCTGAACCCGATCATCCATAGACGGGTCAGATCCTAGACATGAAGTTCAGAACATGGAGCAGAAGGTCATCTACAGACAGGTCAGAACTTGGACATGAAGGTCAGAACCTGGACTACAAGGTCAGAACCTGGACCAGAAGGTCAACCACAGACTGGTCAGAACCTGGACTACAGATCAGAGCCTGGACTAGAAGATCATCCACAGAAAGGTTTTGACAAGAGCTGCTGCAAAGTCCAGCATCTTTGATCGCATCCATCACATAATGTTTACCAAATAATAACCCGGCTCCAGTGTCTAATGTCTTTTTCTTCTTTTTAACAGCACAAGCTGGAGGCCGGCCTGCTGGCGCTGGGCCAGTTCCAGCACGCCCTAGACGAGCTCCTGGCCTGGATGAGGAGCACCGAGGAGCTGCTAGGGGAGCAGGGGAAGTACGGAGGAGCAGGAGGAGACCCCAAGGCCATCGAGATCCAGCTGGCCAAGCACCACGTAGGATACACACCACTTATGAACAGGATTTTTAACAGATAGACAGATAGATAGATAGATAGATAGGGTAAGAGAGTGACTGAGAAAGTCTTCCCATTACGACGGTTATGCACGTTGTTTCATTCAATTAGGAAATGGAGGAAAATAAATATATCTACAATATAAGTGCAATATCTTTTGTGAATCGGACCTTGAGACGGGGAAGATAGCGGTTGCAAGTGATGTGCAATTCATGGTGCTATCAGTGGCCACAGTCCATTCTTTGTGAATTTGCCCCCAAGTTCTATCTGATAGGAAGCTCTTTTACCATGAGACTGATCTATTAACCCTTTGTTGGCAAGGTGCCATGATCTACAGAGTCGAGAGCTTAGAACAAATCCATAAAAGGCCTGAGTTATGTCATTGGCAGCTTTTATTGTTGGTAGTAGCAGTAGTGCGATAGTATTTATTTATATTGAAACTTTGATCAAATCAAATTTTCACATAAGTCCTTATGTTGCCTCCCTCTCTTCCTCCTCCATCATCCCTTCCTCAGGTCCTGCAGAACGATGTTCTGGCCCACCGCACCACGGTGGAGGTGGTGGACCGGGCTGGCAGCGAGCTGGTGGCGTCCAGTGCCGGAGAGGAGGCGGCGGGGCTCCAGAACCGCCTGGAGAACCTGAACCAGAGATGGAAGGTCATCCTGGAGAGGACGGAGCAAAGGAAGCAACAGCTAGGGGGTGCTCTGCTGCAGGTATTTAGAAAATTAAATAAAAACACTTGTAAGCAGAGGAGGCAGCAGCTCTGCTGCAGGTATTTTAATGAAAACACTTGTAAAACCTTTATTACTATTATTACTAATAGGTTTATTCTGTTATGGTTCAGGAAAAACTACTTTTTTTTTTCAAATAGATGTACATCTATATATTTTCTGTTCCATTTTTTATTTTATTACAAAAAATATTAAATTCATTCCATAGTTTGAGGTTTATTGTGACCAGACAGAGCTCTTTTTGGTATTTTAAATCCTAAAATACAGATCTAGAGGATTACTAAGTCAGCACATTCTGTCTCATTGTGTCTCATTCTCATTGTGTCTCGTTCTCATTTGTGTGTCTCGGTAGCATTTTGGTATGAACATAAAAAGAAAGGTATCAAAAATATAATGTTTGATCAGTATAAAAGCATTTTCAAAACTATTCTAGTAACACCTAAACAAAAGAAATTAGTATCTTGTTAATTTCCTACGACGGATTTAATTACTAAGTTATAAAAACCTAATTTCCAAGTATTAATAATGCATGGCATACAATTACTATCTCTACCAGGTGTGAATAATATAAGAAAAGAGATTTCTAACCAATTAAACTACTCTAGCATTTCATTAATAAAAGAAGAGATATAAAAATGCATTTTGTTACATCAACAAAGACTACAGAAAATGTAATGTGGATAGCCCCGACTGCATTGGTTTGACACAGACGTGCATTTTTCTCACAGTCCAGCAGGTGGCAGTAATGCGCCATGCAACTATATACCTGAGAGGTCATAAACCATATTGACAGTTGGTTTATTAGTTTCTATGGCTCTAAAAGTCCCAGACTTTTGACGGTTGGTTTATATTTCCTGTCATCTTCCACAAAATAACCTTACCTTACAGGCCTGGGTGTGGAATTCCTGGGTGTCATGGAGGGAGAAAAGGGTTCAATGGTTCTTGGGGAAACACAGCTACAGGGCTCCGTGGAAGATCCACAGCCAAACTAACGGTCCTGCCGTGAGGTCATGATGGAAAGGGTCACCAAATGCTTTAGCGTCCGGTTGTAAAATCCTCTTGCCAGCCCCAATGTTTTCCTGTTTAGATTATGCCCTGATATCTTCTGGGGTGAGGTGATAAAGGTGATGAATACTATCTGCAGGGATTCTAGAGTGATTACGTGTCTCCTTGTGTTTCAGGCACAGGGCTTCCATGGCGACATGGAGGACCTGCAGCAGTGGCTGAAGGAGACGGATCGTTGTCTGGGGGCATCCAGGGCTCT
>OMKR01111117.1:0-13390 GCA_900302355.1 Cyttopsis rosea | reverse complement strand
GTCAAACGTTAATCATGATTAAGATTAAAACATATATTGTATATACATATACTGTATATAAATCAATAGATACATACAGTACATATACAGTATATATATTTACCTGTATGTAAATTGTCACTAACGATTGAAATTATTAATCACAATTAATTGCATGATATTTGTGTAGATAATAGCGATTCATCGCAATTAAAAATGTATTCGAATTTGACCCAAAAGAAGGATTCTTCTATTTAAAAAGCAATGCACTGAGTTAAAGACAATCATTTTACGGCAATAGCTGACTCAATTTGGTGTTTTTCTGACACAAATGTTTTAATTTGCAGAAATGGAGGTGTCTTCTGGTTCAGCTCTGTTTTCTCCACGTTGAGTGTTGGTGGTTAAAGTTCAGTCCAGATAATCAGTGTAATTACCACACAGTAGGAGAACAGGCTGTAATTTAACCACAGCAATCACTCGATCCCAGACCTCCGCTGCCCGAGGAAAATGCACGACAACTTCCTGTCTGAGAGGTCACACAAAGCTGCTTTTTAGACGCCATTAGCGAAAAACCTGTCATCCTCATCTCTGCCTCTCTCCTCTTCCTGACTCTGAGGATAAGCTAAAAAAGACATTGCTATGATATTCTATTCCTCTCATTTCCCCTCTGGGTGTTCCTGAGAATCCCCCCCAAGTATTATCTCATGTTATCTCACCTGATCTTTTCTTATTCACTAAACAGCCTTGGACTTGTGACGACTTGTTGGTCGTCACAAAGTGCGCATTTCTCATTTATTGCATTTAAGGATGTTTCATACAGATAGATAGATAGATAGATAGATAGATAGATAGATAGATAGATAGATAGAAATAAAGAACATAAAAAAGACAGATAGATCTACTGTATCCATCGATCAATAGATACAGATACAGTAAAACATAGATCAACCAAATATGAAATCTGTTATTTTCATTACAGTTGTCCTCTTTCTGCTGACTTTTGTGGTTCTTTGTGTTTAGTGTGTGTGTGTGTGTGTGTGTGTGTGTGTGTGTGTGTGTGTGTGTGTGCGCTGCAGGGAAACCCTGCAGCGTCATGTTCCACTCGAGCGTTAAACACTTGAAGTGGAAATGCAACAAACTGTGGGAGCGCTGGGATTTGAGCTCCAGGGGAAACAGTTTAAAGATAAACTGGAGACGCTTCCCCAAGGAAACAATCGATCTATCTTCCTTGTTGAACATTCAATTTCAAAACGATGGGCATTAATGTGGAGTTGGTTCCACCTTTGCTGCTATTGTCACGCCCTCCACTTCTGCCTCCTCTTCCACATAGCCTGCAGCCAGTCTCTCTCTCCCTCTCCTTCCCCTGTCTGTGTGTGTGTGTATGTGTGGTGGGCGTGGCTGCATTCTCCGCCCGTGACGACGTCACTCACCCCACCTGCTCCGCCTACTCATCTGCGGCCCATCATCTCGTCACCAAGTAGTACTGTACATCAACCCCGGCTTTCCATCCACTCATTGCCCGATCGTTGTTAGAACTACCAACTCTCCGGTTCCCTGCCTGCCTACCCGTCTGCCTACCTACTTGCCTGCCCGCCTACCTGCCGGCCTGTCCCGACTGACCTATCTACACTGTCTACCTGCCTGCCCTGCCTGCCCGATCTTCCCTGTCTGCCTGCCTGTCCGGGCTGACCTGCCTGTCCTGTCTACCTGCCTGCCCTGCCTACCCGACCTTCCCTGTCTGCCTGCCTGCCTGTCCTGGTTGACCTGCCTGTCCTGTCTACCTGCCTGGTCCTGCCTGCCCGACCTTCCCCGCCTGCCTGCCTGCCTGTACTGCTTGACCTACCTTACCTATCCCTCTGACCATTCCTGCATCGCTTACCTGCTTGGCTCGGTAAAGGGAACCGCACTCGTCTGGGCTTCCGCCGTGTGGGAGAGGCAATTGACAATCTGCTCCTCCTACGTGGACTTCACCCAGGAGATGAGGAGGATCTTCGAGCGTCTATGGTAAGGATGCAGCCAAGCGTCTTCTCTCCCTCTGCCAGCGCTCCCACAGCGTTGCCGCACTAGCGATCTAGTGTCGGACTCCGGACTATGGAGAGTGGGTGGAACGACGAGGCCCTGCAGGGGGCTTTCCAGAACTCCCTTCATGACTCCATCAAGGACAAGCTAATCTCCCGAGAGGAACCCCAGGACCTCGATCAGCTGATCTCCCTGGCCATCCCGGTGGACAACCGTCTCCACAAACGCTGGAGAGAGAGGGCTCCCAGGCCATAGCTGTCTTCCTTTTTCCTGTCAGCTATTCTCCGTTCTCCACCTCCAAGTCGTCCTGGGTTCCGCGCAGCAACATCCCGAGCAGCTCCAAGCCGGAGTCCATGCAACTTGGTTGAGCCTGTTTAATCCCGGAGGAGAGGGCTTGCCGTGTTCATACCCGATCCTGTCTGTATTGTGGCCAAGTTGGCCACTATCTTTCCAACTGCTCAGTCCGCCCGGTAAAAGTGCCCGCTCATCAGTAGTGGGAGAAGTACTGACGAGTCGAGCAGTCTGTTCTTCCCCCTCTAGGTAGATATGCCTACCTCCTGGAGAGTGTTCTTGATCTGGCCAAC
The DNA here is from genome assembly GCA_900302355.1 of Cyttopsis rosea. Lineage (NCBI taxonomy): Eukaryota > Metazoa > Chordata > Actinopteri > Zeiformes > Parazenidae > Cyttopsis > Cyttopsis rosea. The sequence continues at coordinate 10,808 of OMKR01111117.1, read as the reverse complement.
TGTTGTGAAGGGGTATTTCTTCACCAGAGAAAGAATTCTTCTGTCATCCACCACAGTTGTTTTCCGTGGTCTTCTGGGTCTTTTGGTGTTGCTGAGCTCACCAGTGCGTTCTTTCTTTTTAAGAATGTACCAAACAGTTGATTTGGCCACACCTAATGTTTTTGCTATCTCTCTGATGGGCTTGTTTAGATATTTCAGCCTAATAATGACTTGCTTCACTGATAGTGACAGCTCTTTGGACTTCATATTGAGAGTTGACAGCAATAGATTCCAAATGCAAATACCACACTTGAAATGAACTCTAGACCTTTTTTCTGCTCCTTGTGAATGAAATAGCGAGGGAATAACACACACCTGGCCATGGAACAGCTGAGCAGCCAATTGTCCAATTACTTTTGGTCCCTTAAAAAGTGGGGGGCACATATAAAATTTGTTGTAATTCCTACACCGTTCACCAGATTTGGATGTAAATACCCTCAAATTAAAGCTGAAAGATGCACTTAAAGCACATTTTGATTGTTTCATTGTTTCAGCCAAAATGATGAAAATTGTGTCAATGTCCAAATATTTATGGACCTGACTATCTGTAGTTTTAAAGAGCCTCTAAACACGGACGTTTTCTCCCCCCTGCTCTCAGAAAGGGGGCGTGGATATATTGAGAGGGTGGGACCACTGGGCCGCAGACCACGCCCCTTCACCGATTGAAGTGCTGTTAACACTTAAAACGCTTGCGTGAAGTGTTGTTAGTCCCGTGAAGTTAGTCCTGTTTAAATAGTTGAGTGGCCATGACCTCTGAAGGGGGCGTGGCCTAATAAATCCAACCAATCAGGATTGTTGCATTAGATGGATGGATAAATACTAAGGATGTCCCAATCAACTGTTTTTGCCCCCGATCTGAGTCATTTAATATTGAGTATCTGCCGATACCGAGTCTCGATCCGATGTATTTTCCGAAATAATATAGTTGCACGGTGCACACTTGTACATTCATGTTATTATAATCAATCCAATGTATATGCTTGACAATTGAATAGCTCTGCAATGCATTAAGGAAAAAATTGCCTGTATCCATCTCATCTCCGGCTCTTATCACAATTCCACTTGGCTTTCATTATTTTTCTTAAACAAAATAACCAGGTAAACAAACTAAAATATGTCTTTATACAGTAAATAGCTTTTATCATTTCCACTCAGTGCAGTGTTATAGTAAAACTACTAGTATACTAAAAATGAGCAACAGAAATCTCAATTCCACTTCGAAGTGGTGTAGCAGCTTAACTTGAACATGGAAAAAAAACAATCAGTTTCTACTTATTGGAGTAGCAGCATTAAGTAAAACCTGAATATCAAAATAATAAAATTGCAAGTAAGGAAGGCTCCACAAATTTTTCCTCTCTCATTCAGTCATCTATACTCTTACTCTCACTTCAAAATGAAGTGAAGGTTCTTTTTGAGAACAATCAGCATCTCTGCCATGTTGTCTCAGCCGGCTCCTCTTTTCATGACGTTTGAGTATCTCGCTGTCCACACTTGTGCAGGGGTCACAGAGAAACTTGGCCGCAGGAGCAGCCAGTGAGGGACATTGTGCAGCATGTAACCTCCAGTACTTACTTCCGTCTTCTCCACCTCTTGAATGAGAGCATCCTTAGCATGCCTCAAGTTGTCTGAATTTGTGAAGTATCTGAAAATAGAAAAGCATCTAACCGTTAACAGAAGTAATCTACAAAAAAAAAGAAAAAAAGAAACTGGCTTAAAGGGGGCATATTATAAAAACTCACTTTTTCAGTGCTTGTGCACGTTCATTTGGGTCTCTGATGGTCCTACTAAGACACAAACAGTGAAAAAAGACGACCCAGTGAGTTGTTTTTTAATTGCTCTGCCTCAGTCGAAAATAAATAAAAGGCCTAAAACACGCTGTTCAAGTTTGCTGACACACCGTGTGACACATTAGAATTAGAACCGCTCCCCATCTGATTAACTCCACCCATAGCTGGAGAGCCAGCGAGTGGAGCCCGCGGTGAGGTCCACGCTGCTCCGGATACCGCGGGCAAAGTCGGAACAAACTTTTAAATTAGGCATTGTAGATGTAATATGAGTGAAGATTCAGCAACTGCATTGCCTATTACTCGCATCAAATTTGTTTAGAAACTTTTATTGGACTGATGAGGTGAAAATAGTTTATCTTTATACAGAAGTGGGAGAAACGGTTCCGGGGTGGGTGTGGCACACACACTGAATCAGCCTATCAGAGCCTGGAAGAATGGAGACACAGGTTAGAATGGCTAGAATGAATGAGTGGTATTTTCAGCAAAACACTTCAAAGACACGTTGTGGGGACATCAGAGACCTATATTTACCTGTTGAAAAGGAGCATGATATGGCTCCTTTAAATGATTGATACTGGTGACTTACATTACATTTGATTCATTATAAACCAAAATAGACTTAATCATAATATTCAAAAGGTACATTTACTGGACTTGCCTGTCTTTGTATCTGGGCTCCACCAAAGTGGCAATGCAGTAGAGTGGCTCAGTCTCAACCTGGCTGAATCGTCTATCCACTGCCTCGAGGAGAGTGCTTTTCTTTTCATCGCCTTGATTCCCCGGTCAGTGCTGTGCTCTCGAGAAAGGACACGTTTAAGGACCGTTATGGCAGGGATCACATCAGGTGCAGTGTCAGCGCTCACTACCCTCGTCAGTTCTTCAAAGGGAATTTAACCTTGACCTGTCTTCTCCATTAGTGCCCACTGGTTCGCCGTCAATGTAGCTGGAAGGTTGTGGTCAGCTGCATTGACACTGAGAGGCCGCTTTTGCTCCAGAAGGCTCTGCACCATGTAGTGAGTGCTGTTCCATCTAACTTGCACATCTTGCTGTAGGCGCTTGGTTGACATTTTCATGTGAATCTGGATATCTTCCAGACGTGCATAGGCCAGTGGTGAATGCTTAAAATGCTCTACAATCTTCCTTGCGTTAGCCAGTGTGTCTGTGATTCTGCGCTGAGAAAGCAGACCCTCATGTACAACCTGAAGCGCATGCGCGATGCAGCCCACGCTTGGTACCCCCATGCATTGCTTTTTTCATATTTCTTGCATTGTCCTGCAAAATGAAATGGACCTGTTGCTTGTCTATTTCCCAAGTGTTCAGCATCTCCTGGATTGCCTGTTTTACATAACTCTGTATGAGACCCGCAAAACTGATGAGCATGCAATACCTCACGCTATAAATCAAAAGTGGAGTGATTCCAGTGTGCAGTGAGGCAAACATCAGGACTCCAAATGTCTACGGTAAAGCCAAATAGCAGTCACATCTGATAACATTTCTCGTAGGTGGAGGCGAACCTTGTTGTAGGGCAGTGTCTGTTATGTAGTGTCGAGGGGGTAGCGCGTACCGCGGCTCCTAAAGCTCCAAAAGACGTTGAAAACCTGTATTCTCTACCACAGCGATGGGCTGGTCATCCAAAGCAATGAATTCAATTACCCTCTCTGTAATCTCTTTGGCCTTGTTGCTGTCTCGAGGAAATTTCTCTCTCCGTTTAAAAGTTTGAAAGCATCCGCCAGTGTTTGTTGCTTCGGTGCAGCCTTTGCGTGAGTTACCCGAGTAAACTCACTGTATTCCGTTGAGGGTATATTTTTTAGGTGCCGTATTGAACGCCGCTCTGTTACTACTGCCTCGCGAAATGCTCGCTTTGTAGACATTCCAAATGGCTGCTGGACTGCTTAGGTTTTCAAATTTAAAGTATTTCCAGACATGTGCAGACATTTTAGCCGTGTCCTGCCGCAAATTGTGCTCTCCGTTTACGACACTGACGTAAAACAAAGGATCGGGCTTATATAACCGATACCGATCAGTTTGCTCAGTCAAAAAAATGCCTTGATCAGCCTCGACACCGATTTTTGAGATCGGATCGGGACATCCCTGATAAATACATCGATAGTTCGATGTATCGATAGATAGATACTCCATTCATCCCTGGAGGGAAATTGCGCTATTACAGCAGCTCACATCAAAACAAAAGGCAATTATACTAAAGTAATAACAAAAGAAATGAGAAAAATTGGCAATTTACAATAAATCTAAAAGTTTCCGTACCCCAAACAGGTCTGGCATATAGTCGATGCAACGTGTCTTCACCGCATTGCGAGGAAACAGAAGAAATGAACCGGAACAGAAAGTTTCATTAAACTGTGTGATATTCTGAGCCATTTGAAACAGGGGGAGGTTTTAAACTGTTTGTAAATTGCCAAATAATTTGTTTCTGATGATTGAGAAGAAGTAAACTCAAAACAATGCATCTTTTTGTCCATTTTCTTTGTTCTCGACACTGTTTTTGCGATGCTTTCGGCTTAAAAAGTTTGCCCCGAAAATGTTTTGTTGAAAGTCAACTGGCCCTTTAAACTGTCTGTCTCTTTCTTTTATTTTTTTCAATTTTTTTTGTCTATACGTCCTTGATTGTGACTTCGCAGTTTATCTTCCTCACTTCCTTTTCACGCTGTCGCTATTACTGTGTGGCTCACATGTCATCGAGGTGTGTGTGTGTGTGTGTGTGTTGGGCGTCTGGTGTTATTGATCTGTAGTGACCTGCGATCAAACACAATTAGGTGAGAATTCTCCAGACTGTACATTGACACGGCTCTAGCGTGTGTGTGTGTGTGTGTGTGTTTATTTGTACCTGCGTGCTGAATCAATAGGAACACAGATCTGACACATGCAGTGGCACATTGTGCATTGTACACATTGTGCTGTAAATTTGGGCACAACAGTAAATAGTAAGTAAATAATAGTATAAATAATAGAGTAAATAACTTGGCAGATTAGGGATGTTCCTAACGACTAATGTCCTTGAGGTTTAAACAGAAGAAATTTAGTCTAGTCGACTAGTCTAAAAGTCTGAAAAAATATTGTGTATATTATAGGAGGCATTTGAAACCGTTAATCACATTCTTCAGTAACCAAATCGTATTTTAAATGCCGCTGCCCAGGCATAGTTCACCATCTTTCGGGTATCGCCTGCGCTCCGGGATCGGTGCCGGGGGTGCGCCCGTGCCCCGTGGTTTGGGGGGTGGAAAGTGCCACGGATTCCCTCACTGGAGACCCTCGTGTCACGTGACGTGTGCCAATTTTGAATGGGAATTGATAGGGGGTGATGCACGTACGTTGCGGGGAAAAATCGACCAAAAAATGAACGTCTACCCTCGCGTGTCGTGTGAACGTACGTTTCAGAATCCTGACTTTTTTTCATAGATTTGCGATAGAAAATACTAACATGTGATCAATACATTTCCATTAATATGATGCATCAAATATGATCCATTCTGGCTTTTCTTTGATGGATCAGGCTTTCACTCTGCATTAACAGGGTTAATACATAATTTCCAGAACCGCTTATAGGACATAATTTCTTCCAGGGAAATGTAATAAATTTAAATTGAATCCAGCTTGGTTGGAAATAGACACTTGGAATAGTAGCTGACAATGAGATTAATGACAGATATATAGATATGCTAATATTAATATAGACACTGATACAATGGTGCTTAAAAGGTACTTTATAGTCCTCGAATTTAATTTTGTAATGCAAATATGAGTCATTTTACAGTCACGGTACACCGCCTAACAGGGTAGGGTCGCAACCTTTAATGTGGTCTAAACACACATCCCTATTGCAGATGATGACACAGGGAAAGACATTTATTTGATACTTGGATGCACACACACACACACACACGGTGACACACACACACACACACACACATTGGTGTTTTTCTCTGCATTACACTCCATTTTGATCAGTAGAATCTGTGACAGATTTTTGGGTTATGTATTCCTGAGGTTATTGCCCTCATAACAGCAGACAATGTCTCTCTCGCTCTCTCTCTCTCTCTCTCTCTCTCTCTCTCTCATCATATCTACCCTTCCTCTACTCTGCAGACTTCCGACGAAGCCACGTGACCGAAGTGAACGGGCCGAAATGTTGCACGGCACTTTCAGTCATTCAAGTCAAAATATTTGGAGCCGGTTTCTGGCAGATGCAGGAAATAAAAGATAGCCAGAAGTGTCACCTTCCCATAAGAGAGCTGAAGAGGCATCCTGCCCCACACTCACACACTTCCTCCATTCTTCTGCAACCCCCCACCCCCGCCTGCCAACCCCATCACCATTCTCTACCCAAATCAGCTCCATCACTGACTACGTCTTATCAGCCTCGATCACAGGATGTTCAATGTGTGCGAGCATGGACGTGTGCTTATGAACGCGTGCCTAAATGTGGTATCGGCAATACATTCGTACAAAGACAAAAACAAAAAAGGAGGGACAGTGTTCCATCATATAAACAAATCTCAAATCTGATCCATATCAGCTCCTTTGATGTCACGCATCGTGGATCTGGGCTGAGGTTTCGCCTTTGACAAATGGGTTAGGGTTAGGGTTAGCTATAGCCCCAACCCTAACCCACGTGAGCTCAGTGTGTAGTTACGTAAAAACTGTAGAGCGAGTGTTCGAACCCTGACATACAGAGCGGTTTTAGTATGGAGACATCTGGGTGCAAGTATTATCTGTCCGGTTACGTTTTATGACACGGTTTGTCCAGGTTCCCGTCGTGATTGATGATGGTGAGCTTTGTAAATAATCCGAGGAGTGGTGAAGTAGCTGGAAGCTGCATCTGTCACAAGGGCCAGATATGAAGATTCACGCATATTGTGAAATGTATTTTACATAAGGCAATGAAAAAAGGAAAAGAATAATTATACATTGTGCAGATCCAATTGTCATGATGTTGCTGTGGCTTTGGTACAGACATTTGGAAAAAAAATTGTTTAACCCATTGTCAGCAACAAGCCAGTTCATTTCATCTGTGGGTTAATTCTCAATACCGCAAGCTAAACCCAGCCTATTAAAATCAGATTATACATTTAAATAATAATAATTGCCCCTGCACTGTCATGCAGGTAATTACATAACATAATGTAATTACAGCAGACAGACTCATTACAACCTTTTTTTGCCTCATATGGCTCAAAAAATATAACTCAAAATAACAGTACCAAAAAAATCTATAAAAAATCTATATTACATGTTTAAAGTTGCAGTGTGTAAGATTTAGCGGCATCAAGCTGTGAGGGTGCAGATTATAACCAATTGAATACCCCACCATGGAGGAGACGCTACAGTAGTCTCATACTGGTCCTTAAAATTAGTTGTGCCAAATCTAAATGTTGCTTTCCGTCTCCACTAGATTTAAGCCTGTCTCGAACGTCTTGTGCTGTACTTTTATTAACTAACTGGTTTAGTTAATTATGCAATAGAAGCTCCATGCGAGCAGAACGGCGGCCTGCAAACGCACTTAAGTTGGTTTTGAGAATATGAACACAGCCACTACAGTTTCCACCTTTAGGCAAAGAAAGTGTGCGATATAAAATACACACAGCAGCATTCTTGCTCATCAGCTGGGTATTAAGGCTCATCATCGGCATTTGCACAGCATCTGATTTATTTAGGCCTACTGGAGCATGTCATGCACTGCACAAGCGTGTTGTGTGACATGCTTAAAGGCTGTGATAACATTTACAAACATGCTAAGAAGTGGTGAAATTGCCTCCAACTGTTAAGATACCACAAGGCAAACGTTCTGCACACATGACTTTGTAAATCTGAGTGACGAATTTTAAAGAAATTAAAAAGCCAGATGGGGATATTTCTCTGACAGGGTGCCGGACTCGGCATGAGAGTATAAAATCATGGGGAGAAAAAAGCCTAAATCATAAAATGTTAATGACGAGTTCACATGAAATCATAATTCTCAGATTAGTGTCTATAGGATAAATATCCAGGTCCAGCCTCCACAGGTGAGGATCACAAGCACAAGCAGAGGAGGCAAGAGTTTAAAACTCGTTTTAACTGAAGTACACGCTGCCAAAAGTACTTTTACTAAAACACAATTGCAGAGAACATTTGTCTTTTGCATAGTACGCCAAAGGGGGTAAAGAAAAATATTATGGTGCAACGTAATATAACTGAATATTTATCAAACGTATCGATTTATCTTTAAATTTCGACTAAACTCAGCTATTAGTCAACAAAAACAACAAACAAACTAAAACTTTGACGGTCTATGTTATAAATAACTTAAGAATTAATGACTATAGAGTACTCTGAGTATATCTAAAGAAAATTTGATCTGCAAAATGTGATCATATTCTTAATGTAACAGTCCACATCACATAATGCGATAAAGAGATTATGTTGAGAAGACTGAACCTGTAGGTACCAAACAGGACATCTCGGAACATTTAACGACAAAATCATGTGCCATTTTGCCATTTCTTTATCGACACCTCTCCCCATCGTTGACACAGGGACACAACACAATGGTGTAGTGTTTCCCCGAATGATTCCATATTCCAGTAAAAACACTAGATTCTATTTGTGCACATTAATGAGCAGCCTGGGCTGATATCGCCTCTCCAGGAGTATCAAATGACAGCTATGAGCTCATGTGCCTATGAAACCCTTCATGGCAGAGAAGATGATACCATGCAGGGTGGTGAGGGAGGAAAAAAAAAAAAAAAAAAAAAAAGAAAAGAAAAAAAACTACGCTGATGCTTTTCTCTGCATTAGGAGCAGAGTGCAGCTGTGGCAATGTGCTTGCACAGGAGAAAGGAACAGAGTGACAGGGAGGTGCAAAAGCCTCTTTCTTTAAATAGTGCTCTATAGTAAATGGGTGGACTGAATGACATTTCGACTAGTCAGTGAATACAAAGAGACTAAATTTAAAATAACCTAATTTAGGCTGTTGGGAAAATAGCATAACTATAAACTATAGTTTAAGAACTAAATATTTTAAATAAAAGGGTTTTTTTTCACGATTTTATTTAGACAGATATTGGTGATCAACGACAATCGCTATGTCTAAATAATAAATAATAATAAGACTTTGTGGCTGGGAGATATATATCGTTAATAATATCGATATTGTGATAGGACACTAGGCGTCTGGGATTTTGTTGATCCAAATATTGTGATTTAGTTCAATGGTGTCTTTAAGGCTGCATTACAGTAACGTAGTGCAATTTTCAGAACTTCAGACTGTTCTACTCAATGCCTGTACCTGCGATATAATATCCACATTACCAAGGATTGTTTCGCAAATATTTCTTGGGTGTAAATGTTATGGAAGTACCAATCAGCCCGAAAATGTCGCCAAATTATCGATATCAAGGTATTCGTCGAACATATTGTGATGCAATAAGCCACCACGTTGTGCCATTCCCATGGTTAATATTTCCAAACCACTCAAGAACAATTGCTTAGAGGTATGATCAGTCTGTTCTGAGCCACTTGAGCCACTCAGACCCCCTCTGTTGTTCTATGTTTCTATTTATGAATCCATGTAAACATCACTTTTGCCATAGTTTTCTCCAGACTGGAAACCCTGTTGTGCGCAACAGTGTGTGTGTATGTTTGCGTTTGTGTGTCGTTTTACTCACTTTCCCCCTCTATTTTATCCGTGCCCCTGGTCCAGATTATTGTCCTGGTTTCCAATTTGACTTGAAATGTCCTTCTCTCTGGCCTCTGGGACTTTTTGGAATAAAACAGTGTCAGCACCGTCCCCAGTTCCAAGTCCCTGTACAGATTGTTCATCTCTGTGTCATTCTCTATCCACGGAACAGGTCCATTGGAAAATAAGCTCGGGGTCCCAGCCATGTTCACTTCCCTTGTTTGTTATCCTTTTCCTTTCAGAGCAGTTTTCTCAGTCCAGGCCTTGACAGAGATACCTAGAGGAGAAGAGGGGAAAGGGAATGATACAAGAGTCGGTCCTGGACACACATCTGGCCTGTAGGCACGCACAGCAGGTTGTGTAACATTGTGTAGACATTATAGATCATATAGACCTCGCAGTTCGGCCGTTTTACAGGTGACCAGCATTACTGTAACGTTTCTTCTGTGTAAATAGGCGATGAAAGCGCCACTAACCACCCCCCAAAATATCGCCAGGTGACAATCTGTAGGCCTGCGCATTCAGTCAGTCACACAAGATGAAAAGATCACCGCGTGGACATTACTGCAGATCAGTTACGAACTCGCATGTAAAAACCCATGCAGGGGTATCCACGCTACTAATGACGATACCTTTTGTTCATGCCATTTTATTTTATTTTTTTATTTTTTTTTAATGACAGCTGTCTAACCCTAACCACCACGGAGCATGTTACAACTGATAACTTTTCTTTTTTTTTTACAATTTTCTTATTAATAATCCACAGCTTCTTACTGACATCTTGACATAATAAGATTTGGGAATAGAGAGCAAAGATGAGACACTTTAGAGAAATTGATACAGCAGCTCACACTAAAACAACTGGCAATAATAATAATAATAATAATAATAATAATAATAATAATAATAATAATAATAAATAACAATGCAAATGGGGGTGAAAATGGCAACGTACAATAAACCTAAAACTCAACCAAAAAGAATAGGGGGGGGTGGCAGGCACTATACAATAAACCTAAAATATTGACAATAAACAATAAACCTCTGTATCGGGACTAACGATGAAAAGGCCCTAGAATCTCCTCTGGAACCCGGCCCCAGCGGAGGCTGGTTCCAAAGTTTCCCCTTCACAGCTGCTCTTTCGGGGACATTTCTACATTAAACACTGATTTTGGAGGCGATCGGTCGTTGGTTTGGCGTGTCGCCGATCTTCCCATTCGACTAAACAAACCAGGTAGTGAAAGCTAGGACGCGGCGGCGGTGGTGTTTTTCATCCCGTTCCCCAGGCGTCCGCCTCGGTCTTACCGTGT